>JAXGGA010002989.1:0-110802 GCA_038373865.1 Uloborus plumipes
GTAAAACATTTTCTAGCTAAAATGTACCAAGTATTTCACTGCATACATATGTATAAGCTAGTCTTTCCATATCTATAAACTAATCTTAAGATGTATTTTGATGTTATCTAAATTCAATGTACTCAAAAAACCTAAATGTATTGCAAAAGTATAGATTTGGCTGAATGGGCCACTATGTCATGGTAATGAATGGGCCACCTATAAATATTGTTTTTCTTCCTTTTCTTTGGATTTTCGCATTAATATGAAACACAACTGACTGTCATAGATAAAGATTACTGTCGTCAAAATAGGTTTGTAGTAACTTCTAAATATAATTTACAGATCTATATTATATTCCTATAGTACAATAGACCTCTGGTCGCAGTGCGTGGCTTGAAAAAGACCCCCTCTCTCCTTCATATTATATTCCTCACAGTACAATTTCATTTTCTTTCTTGGTAACTTAAGTTAGATATTTCTTATTCCCGATGTCTAGTAAGTTTAAAAAAAAAAAATTGGATTTTGACAAGTTTAAAAATGAAGATGAAGTTTTCGAAAGTGATTTTTAATATTATTTTTGAAATGTATAAATTTTGTTAAATCATAGTGTGTATTATCTGTTATTTTTTTATATATATTTGATGTTATTTAGTTTTTACAATCTCATTATTTAGTCATTTTTCTGCTACAATTGGTATGCTTCCGTTTTATTTTAATTGCATCAGTTTTTATGTTTATATAATTTTAAATCAGTATGATTTTGTATCATCATGTCAAGTGCCACATTTATTTTGTCATATTCAGCAAATAAAAGATTAAATTCACATGTTTTCATTGAATTCATTTAGTGGCCCATTCATTACCTTCGATGGCCCATTCAACCCCATAGGTGGGGTTGAATGGGCCAAATTTCAAAATTTTTATTTTCTATTATAATTCATCATAGACAGGTGCTAATCCAACTTTTATGACTTTTTTAGATAGCCAGATAAGTAAAGTAACTAAAACACCAATTTAGAGTTAAAACAAAGTGTTAGAAAAAAATACAAAAATTCAAAACCAAAAAGTGGCCCATTCATTACCACTCTCCCCTACATGGGCTTCGAAATAGAACTAAGCAATATCTCTTTAACAGCGAATGAGAACTACCTTTCTCGCTATCTGAACCACTCTATTTGAACCTGCAAATAAATACCTGTGGATTACTTGAGTGAAGTCCAGTTATCTATATTACAGGTTCAAAAAGTTGACAAATGTCGCTAAGCTTGTCTCAATTCGGCAATTTTTTGCCAAATTCAGTGCCAAAAATAGAAAAAAAAAAAAGATGCCAGAAGGCAATATTTTGCAAATTTGATGCATGATATCGGTTTGGTAAAATGGACTAAAAAGAATCCATTTTAAAACTTAATTGCAATTTTATCTTCTTAGATAAAATTTCAAAAATATGATTTTCATAGATTGCAAAGGCACATGACATTTAGCAATTTTAGAGGGATTCCCTGTAGCCCAGCAACATATGCATGCTATTTATTTTTCATTTCTTGTAAGTAACAACAATGGTTTTCCTATATTCAATATCTGTTACTTCTTCAGATGTACAATAATTCTTACTCTTCTTATAAAAGAAGTGCTCCTATTATTTTTTTTAACTCCGCTTTCTCTCTCATATATATACATATATATCTGTATCAAACTTTAGGGTGATGATTTAAATTTTTACAATTTAGTAATATCGGTATAGTTATTGCTCATATTCATCACAGGTAAATTATTTTGATTCCAAGAATTTAATCAAATCTTCATCACAATTCTCTTAACTGTAGAATATTTATGTTTTCGAGTTGCTCGGTGACTTTACTGAGAATTTCTCTCTCTCTCTCTCTTTTACCCTGTTTCCAGGTATCGGTACAATCTACTTACACCGATAATGAAAAAACAAAACTGAATTCAGTTTGTGCACGTGCCCCGTAAACTCCATTCAATTCTTAGCGGTCCGAATTGTTTTCTGGGAATCATGTCGTATGAACTCTTCTTCGATTCTTTGGAATATCTTACAGAATCGATTACACCCGGAAATTTATCGGAGAGAGCCATGTTGATATAATCGGAAGTAAAAGCTGGTAAAATGCCGCAACACACTGAGCCGAGTGAGCTTCGGCTGCTGAATAATTCATACCGCTAGAAATTCAAATAATGGCGAGGCTCCCTTTTTTGTAACACGTGAACGTTTTATAGATCTGAATGGGTAGAGTGTACGCCCATTCCACCGCTACCCCTCGATAAAAAAGTAACGAACTGCATCTACAGTTGTGCCGATTTGTTTCACATCTTGCGAGGCCTTCCTGAATATCAATGCATCTTAATTTGCTCTTACCGACGAAACTTGCGCTTTTCTGCATTGATCTATTGGTTGCGATATGCGACGCCGTATCGCAACCGAAATGAAAACACACAATAAAAATTCACTTTCATATTTAGTTCGTTCTTTCTTTTCGCAATAAACATGGCAGGGATGGGAAATTAAACTGTAGCGTTGATGCATTGGTTCATTTATAAAACATTGAGTCGTGTTTTATTTGTTCTTGCATTTTAAAATGACGGTATGGAGTCGATTCATTTTGTAAAAGCTACGGAATTGATTTTTAAAACAAAAATGACTGTTTCGTGACAGGAATGCAGAAGTTGCCTTTCGATAGTTTTCTTAATGCAACAGCAAATTTTTAAAAGTCATTTTGAATGTTATAGCACTGTGCGTTACAATAATTACAAGTCATTAAAATACAGAATTACGATATCCCATACATGTCTAGTTGTGATACATTTGTGGGCCAAGGGACTTGATTGGTAAGGCGTCAGTCTCGTAATTGGAAATTCCCGAGTTTGATGCCAGTCGATTAAGGATCCTACGTGTTCACTAATGTAGACTGGGGCTTGTTAAACATTTTTGTGGTCATTAAGTCATCCAAGGCTCCTGGTCTGGATCAAAAAACCTAGCTCTCTTCGGAGCCCCATCTAACTGAATAAACCACGTGAGGGAATAGGTGCGGGGGATCCTGAAGAGAGGGTGTGATACATTTGTGACATGTTACTTGTAATGTCTTTATGTAACGTCGCTACAACAATAAATTCTTATCAGTCGCTTTGCGAGATTTCGAAGATGTGTCTGCATCGTCACTTTATGACATCACTTAAAAATGACATTTGTTACTGGTTGCAACCTGTTAATGACTTAGCAGTGATGCTTTGGGACCGTCATGCAACGGGGTGCCTTATGCGAACGTTACGCTACTTTCTCATAAGGTGCAGTTAAAGTCAATACCACCTTTCTTCCGCAATTAACTTGTAAAATGACAGAAACTCATATTTTATTGGTAATATAAAGTAAAACTTTATACCCATAATAAAAATGGAATGTTGACAAAGCATTAAACCACGAATATCTAAAATAAATCTCGTAGTATTTTACAGATATATTTTAAATAATTTTCAAGTATTAAAAATATCAAAAAACATAATTAAAATATGTAAATTGTATAAAAAACGATGGTATCCTGTAAAAAAAATTAAAAATTGTCTTGTTTATCGCACAGTATCTACAAGATCCTTATATTGTAAACAGTGGTAAACTTTCAAAGCACATAATTCCCTAAGTATTTGCCGTGAATCTTTCTAAGCGTAAGCATACAATAAATGGAAATTGTTGAAATTCAGCCGATCGGCCCGTCATCTTGGAAGGCGATCAGTTCGGGCAAGGGAAGCGAGGTCTAAAGGCAAGCTGGATTCTGTGATAAACTATCGTCGTTTTTGTCACGTGTCGCGTCACAGCATCCCCATCCGTTTTCAACAAGCTCCGAGCATCCCGTTAATGATCCGTCCTATGCCCCAGATGTGTCTTCCTACAGTAATATAGTAATGATAGTAATACAAGTAATGTAGTAACAGGCAAATTAAAAATATTAGAAAAAATAATTAAAAACGGAATACATGCTATAAGAAAAGATGTTACTTCTAAAATGGATAAATACTATAAGAAACTATATTTTATCCTAAAACGAATAAATGGTATAAGAAACTATATTTTCCTAAAATGAATAAATGATATAAGAAACGGTGTTATCCTATAAAAAATTTAAAAATTGTCGTTTTTCTCACATTGTATCTACAAGATCCTCAGATTGTTAACAGCGGTAAATCTTCAAGCTCATTACTCTCCAAATATTTGCCGTGAATCATTCTAAGCGTAAGCATACAATAAATGGAAATTGTTGAAATTCAGCCGATCGGAATTCAGCCATCTTGGAAGGCGATCAGTTCGGGCAAGGGAAGCGAGGTCTAAAGGCAAGCTGGATTCTGTGATAAACTATCGTCGATTTTGTCCACTGGGTTAAGCTCTGCGTCACAGCATCCCCATCCGTTTTTAACAAGCTCCGAGCATCCCGTTAATGCTCTGTCCTACGTCACAGAGTGTAGTTAGATGCTCCTACTGTACTGTAGGGAACTACCACTACAGTAATGTAGTAATACTAATGTAATAACAATAGTAATGATAGTAAAAATAATAATGTAGCAGCAGGTATTAAAAATATCAGAAAAAATAACTAAAAAAGGAATCCATGCAACGAGAAACGATGTTACCCAAAATGTATAAAATGTATATTAAACAATTTTATCTTAAAATAAATAAATGGTATATTAAACAATTGTATCCTAAAATGAATAAATGGTATAAGAAACGATATAATCCTAAAATGAATAAATGATATTATCCTAAAATGAATAATGATATTATATAATGATATTAAATGATAAAAAATAAAAACTGTCGTGTTTTATAGATTGTAACTACAAGATCCTCAGATTGTTAACAGCGGTAAATCTTCAAGCTCATTATTCTCCAAATATTTGCCGTGAATCATTCTGAGCGTAAGCACACAATAAATGGAAATTGTTGAAATTCAACCGATCGGCCCTCCATCTTGGAAGGCGATCAGCTCGGGCAAGGGAAGCGAGGCCTAAAGGCAAGCTGGATTCTGTGATATACTATCGTCGATTTTGTCCACTGGGCTAAGCTCTCCGTCACAGCATCCCCATCCGTTTTCAACAAGCTCCGAGCATCCCGTTAATGCTCCGTCCTACGTCCCAGAGGTGTCTCCCTACAGTAATTAGGCGGAAGGCCGTAACGATGGCGAGTGATTGGGAATAAATCTGGAATAAATTTGAACTCGAAATGAATGTGGTCGATTTGGTACATGAGATCTGAGAGCTTTTAAATAGTGCGTGTTTAATCTGGACATCCGGCCATCGATTTCTCGGTTCTTGAGATTCATATCAATATCCGGTACACTTCTCCTGAACTAACTGTTGATATCCAATCACTGAGAGAAAGCTTGAATGTATTCTTTTTTAGCTTCGTATAAATATTTTTTTGTTATTATAAAGCTTCAGCCAATATCTATTACTGATATAATGATAAATGTATACATGTGCCAAGTACAGACTGCAAAACAATGGATAAAAAATTTAGGGAAATGTTAATATTTTTGGAAGAAACATGAAGCCACAATGTAAGTAAAATTACTTATTACAATTTTGACTGCTGTAAAACATAGCTTTAACGGTTTTGAATTCTTCTTTTTATCTATTGAAATTAATTCCGTAAAAATCAGTGACCCCCAAACTGCCAAGTGATATTTTCTGATAACCATACACAAATGTGTCTGTTTCTCTTCAAAAATAAATAAATAAATAAATAAATAAATAAAACATGAACTACTTTTCGGCCTGACATAAGTCCAAAAATATATAAAAGCTTGAAACAAACGATCTACTTTTATTGTATTTTAATTCTGCTATACGTTGGTAAATTTTATCCTCTTTCTGTTACGGCATTCTTCTCTGTTTCTCTGGTTACTAGCCAAAAAGAGAGAGATTAAAGAGCCGTCAGAGGTTCCGAGAAACAAAGCATATTTCAGAAATATATTTAGTCATATTTCCAGCTTAGCCTTAGCCCAATATAGTTTCTACCCAAAATGCTCATTTAAATAGTTTCACACCTAGAATTATCTGAATTTGTGATATTTTGTCAATTTCCACATAATTCAAACTAAACAACAGCTTTAAAACAAATGAAAACGACGGATTTCGGAAATATTTTCGGTAATGCATTTTTTTCTCTGCAAATAAATTAGTATGTGAATATACGGAGTTTCTAACTGAAGTTATTAATATTATATAGTAGTATTTAAGCTCCATAGTTGAGAAGATTGTACAAACATTAAACTTCAATGTGTGGAAACTATTTAGTAGATTACTCGAAATTGATAATATCACAAACAATTAATATATAAATAAATAAATAAATAAATGTAAACAGAATTTCAAATTTTTTTCTTTGTTGTTACAAATTGAGTAATTTTTACAGAAAAGTTAATATTCAACAATATATATACTTCTTTTTACACAATGTACTTCGTTTAGTAATTTAGAGAATAGTGGAGTTTAGAATTTTTTTTTTATATTTAACATTATTTTTCGATACCTAATTGTTAAACAGCTTTATTCTTAATCCAGTTTATGAAATTATCTTTTGGCATTATTGAAGTGTTTTCTGCGAATATCATCTGCAAACTAATATTACTACCATGCTTGATGTTAAAAATTATACATAATAGTGATTGGAAATTTAATGATGGTAACTATCTATTTTAATTTGACACATGGCAGCTAGTTTTACAGTACTTCAATATAGTCACCAGGATTGCGTTTAACTCATTTCATACGGTGTGGAACTCGTAAGACACCTGTAGTAACACCTGTTCTGTATGTTGTTCGAATGAAGCCATCTGCTGTTGCATGAATATCTGGAACAGTTCTGAAGCTAATGCCATGACATAATGCCATGTGGTTCTTTCCTATTAGGAGTTAAGTTACTTACTAGGGCTAACGAGTTTATGACTATAATTTAATTTCGAAGATGAAGGAACAACTTCATGGCATTCGCTTCAAAACTGTTCTAGCGATTTTTACTACAGTAGACCACTTCATTCAAACTATTGCCAAAACAGGTGCTATTTATACATGTGTCTTACCAGTTCCATATCGTTAGACACGGGCTGCACACAATCCTGGTGACTACAACAAAGTGCTCTAAAATGATGGCATGTGTAGCTTTTGTATTGAATGTAAATACATAGTTGCCGCAATTAAAGTTCCAACTCTCGTATAAAGTATTGTTATAAAGAGAAAAAATATAGTACTAGCAGAATGTTGTAACCAGAAAAAAAGAAAATTCCCTAATAGTAATTTGCTTCAAACATTGATTTTTTCTCTAAAATCCAAGACCTTAAGACAACACAAACAAACAAGCAAAGTATGCAAAACTACTATTTGATTCAGTTTAAAAAACCTCAATACAATTATTTATTTCAAGATTTAATAACTGCTTTACGAAAAAAAGGAAATAAAGAAGAAATTCAATTAAAAAGCTAGAATTCAAAACAAACGGAATAATGCGCTAAAGAATGCTTCTGACAACTAACGTGATGTGTTTCCCCTAAGGTACTGGCTTTGTGTTTCATTGCCCTAATGATACATCCTCCTCGTCACAATGTCTGTAAGTTTTAAAAAATGTGTTACAGTGAATCAAAAACTTGAAAGCTGAAGTGATTTATTGTTTTAAAGTTATGAATAATATTAACCAACTTTTAAATCACCAAGAAGTAGGATTATTTGTTTCAGTTTGACAATGGTTTTTATCCTGGAGACATACAAGTCACAAATTAATTCGAGTAATTTGATAGTGACCTTGCTATATTAAATTTCATAAGTGCGAATGAGTATTTAGGTTTAAGAATTTTATTTAAAAAAATTAAATTTGTTATTTCTTGCTCTCAATTTTTCAGTTATGCACGAATTTAAATTACGTACATAACTTTATCAGAAAATACAGTAAAATCCCGTGCAAATGAACTTCAGAGAACCATTTTGTTTCCTTTCTAACTTGAATTTCGTTTTAATGAAATTCAAGCACAGTAATGGCAATTAAAATGGCACTGAACATTGATTTCGTTAAAATGAACGTTTCGCGTTATATTTTAAATATTAGTGATTTTTTACTGTATAACTATGAATTAGTACCTTAAAATATTATGATGTGTCATTGATATTTCTACGTGAGCGAAATATTTTCGATTTAATTGAAATTTATAATGAAAATACCGACATTGAATTCAGTACTTACCTTCAAAACGCGGAAAATTTTCTGTTAACCAAAGATTCAACAAATCTGGAGAAAAAAAGTTATAAATTTATAATTTAATGGTACAGTTTTTGAAGAAAGGCTTTTTTTTTTTGAAATATAGAAATGATTTGTTGCTCTGTGTTAATTTTAAAATTAGTTCTTAACTAAATGCATTTCTTAATTTACATTTAAGTCCGCTATGATTTATTCATTTTGCTAGTATTTTCTTTTGTAAGCAGTTGTTTTGAAGTCTGTCAGAGAAATATGCCTATAAGTCACCATGGGAAGGAATATCAGATATAAATTAAATTTGAGCGAGAAATACTTTGCATCAGCTTTAATGGCACTCTCAAAGGAATAATTATAGATCAATTCGAATTTTATCATAACCATATCCTTTGCGCTCCATGAACTTCTGTAAGAGTTGCCTCTCAAGCGGAACTTGGGGAGCTGTAAAAAAAACCATACCGACGTCAAAATACTAAAACAATTATGAACCGTTAATTTGAGCTGACAAATATAAGGCAGCTAACCGATAAAATTGGACCAAACAACTGTCATTTGAGCATTCCCTCTTGCGTTATTTCGGAATAGATCTGCCCCAAGAATTGTCGGTTTATTAAGCAGGTGACGTCCGCACTCCGTGTGCGCTGTAATTACGAATGACAAACAAGTAACCTCGTAATTAGTCCAGTTCTGTGAAAAGTTACTTCCGTCGAATCTCCCCACCCCCTCCCCCCACCCCCCAGAAAGCGATGTCTTTGCCGGAGTCGAGGGGTTTTGGAATTGCCTTCGTAGAATAATAATTTAGTTACGCCCGGATCCGTAATTGGTACGAAAACGTGGAAACCGAGTCCACGCCAACCACTCCAGGGAAATCGTATAATTATCACGACAGAGCGAACAAAAATTGAATGCTGTCGGGAGTTTGAGTGGGGGTGGTGGATAGTCCCTTTGATCGGTCGCGCAGAATGGACTACTGACAGCACGTGCATAAAATATTCCGCCGAGATAATTACTTTCGAGAAATATCTTTACTCGAGTTACTTTTGATTAGGCTGGAATTAACTTTGAGCTGCATCAGAAGCGAAAAGTTTGCTCTTGAAAGAGCTTTTTTTTCTTTATTTTTTTTAATCTTTTAAGTTCTTAATAGCGCGCTTTTTGTAACATTTCGGGAGTTTCAAATGAATGAGCCAACTTATTTAGATGGACTAAAGCACTTTAGAACTTAGTATTTTATTTGACTAATGCTAAAATTTTATGGATAATTTCATATCAACACTTAGTTGGGTTTTGCAATTCCCTCAGGAAGCTCGTGGGGTGGGTTAGCGAGTAATTTTTCAGAAGATTGGGTTTTCACTTATATGAATATATGTATGTGTATGTAGAATGTGTATGTGTGCACGCGTGTGTACACTGTACACTGTTAAAACTGGTGAAACGTTGTAGCACCAGCGGCACACCCTGAAGGGTGACACTTGACTCTCTATGGCAGCCTTGAAGGTGACATTTGGCTCCTTAGGGTCCTGTGGGTCACCCATGGGGTGCCATAAGACGCCCATAGGGTGCCACATGGAGATAAATGGCACCTTCAAGGGTCCCATAGGGAGTCCAGTGGCACCCCTTCGGGCTGCCGCTGGTGCTACAACGTTTCTCCCTTAAAGTTGCCTTGTGCAACATGTAGTTTTAATAGCGTAGTCAAATTGGAATACATCCCCTATCTAGTTAAATCTCGTAGGTAATACGCTTAAGCGTTTAATCGGATAATAAATTCGTTGCGAAAATATACAAACGTGCCTCTTTTTAAAGAATTGCAACGGTACGTGCATTGGCCAAGAGATGAAAAACAAGAGTACCAAGCATAACTAACAGCAGTTTCCAACTGATAAAAATGGCTAGGACAAGTTTTAAATAATTCCACTTATAGATCACCAGAGTATAGGAAGCATATAAATAACGTAGAATTATTAGACTTAGAGAGAAAAATAAAGGCTTGTTGAAATGGACGCGGATGTTTTTATTTTTTCCGTAAATAAAAAAATGAGTTTAATTTTCAATAAATGTGTCCATTTATTATTAGACTGCTTTTACACGATTAATGCCCTATGAAGCAAATTCTACAAAATATTTTGTCTTTTTATTTTTCTTATAGTACTCACAATCGTTTGAAAGAGAGGCTATAAATGCTCTTAAAATATGCATAAAGTACAGCCAGGTGTATAAATTATCCTCTTTATGTCATTAAAATTCGACCAATGCATCGTTCATACGTGACTAAATAGAGCATTAAGCGTAAAAAATATTCATGGAAATTTTGGTTAAAAAGTTTTGCCGTTAAATATTTATTCATTGTTGGCTTGAACACGCACTCTAGTTGTGCAAAACATTAGAATCCACTTGCTCTCGTGCGAGTCCTATCTCTTTTTATTCTGGAAAGTATTTCACTCAAATTGTTTATAACAAAAGAAGGCACGTTATTCCATCTGGTTTGTCGTTACGAATGACAAATAGCTCTCACATTTGGTTCACAAATTTCTAAGAAATGATTTTTTTTTTTTTGATTGTGGATATATTTTTTGGCTCAAGTACTACAAAATCATGAAAGGACTTTCAGGAATCTCTGACTAAACAAAACACTTGTATTTATTTACTTATTTTATGCAGCATTATATCCATAACATGCTTTCAATTCTTGGAATTTTCATATATTTATCGTGCTATTTTACAAAGGGTTAAACATTGTCCATCTAAATAAGATTTGTCGTAAAATAAGCTACTATAGATGAAAATATAATATAGACTCTTATTTTTTGCATACGTTATTGGTATGAAACCAGATAAGCAATAAGTAAATAAAAACATAATCTAGGGTGATGGTTTTAACCCCTGTGAGACTTGTACCCGGGGGGGGGGGGGTCAAGGACGTTGTGAATGTACTGCAAAAAATAAGTTGTTGTTTTTACAGTATAGAACTGAAAGCAGAGGTTTCAGTTTCAAACTGTTCAATCGCAGTAATAAACTGTAAAACTAGCAACTTTACAGTGTATTACTGTAAAACTAGCAATTTTACAGTTTACTACTGTAAAATTAGCAATTTTACAGTTCATCACCATAAAGTTAGCTATATTATACCGTAAAAACGACAGCGTAATACTGGCAGCAGAAGTTCCAGTTTAAAACTGTAAAATGCACAGTAATAAACAGTAAAGCTAGCTGATTTACAGTGTCTTACTGTAAACTAGCAATTTTAGTTTACTCTTGTAAAATTAGCAATTTTTCTAGTTTATTACTGTAAATTTACAATAAAATTAGCTGTATTATAGTGTAAAAACAACATTCATTTTTTACAGTGTGTCTAAAGTAAAATGTCAAAGTAAACTTTATTTTTTTTTCAATTTTATTGTGAAATGTAAGTATTTTCAATATTACCAAACTGTTTCGCACCTTCTACACCAAATACACGACTGTTGTAGAAACACGAGGTTTAAAATTTAGTGTATTGATTTCATGTTTCCTTGTAGCAGTTGATAACAAATATATGTCGTAATATATTTATTTGCTTAAAATAATCCACATTTTTGTTTAAAACCCAATTTCATCCATCCAAGCTATTTTTTCAATTCCAATTGTACTACTAGTATTGACAACATATGATGGCAATGACAGGGAAGAGGGACCTTACAATCGTATTTAAAGAAGGGCACAGTGCCAGAACGGCAGTGAACCTTTTCTCTGAGAAAAACAGTTACTGCAAGAATTTTTCAAAAACGCGGAAACAAAGGAATATATTACATTGCCACAGGAAGTTAAGCTGCTGTAAGGTATACGTCATAATAAAAGCACTAGTTGTTCAACAGAATTTAGTACCGCTTTTAAAATTTAGCCAATTATGCGATGTTTATTGTTGTGCACTTTTGCTTTTTTCACCATATTTACTGTGAAGCGAATTAACAAAAAGAGCTGTGGTTCTCGGAAGAGGCAGGAATTGGCTACATTGTAAAAATAATCTTATATTATTGAACCCTTTTCCCTGAGTCGGTTATACCCAGTTATTAGTTTCATTACTATTCTATAGATGACAAGAAATGCAGAGATAGTGGCAGAAAATACTCAGAAAAAGAGATATAGTTAGGTAATTAACACGTTAGCTGCCATGCCAGTCAAACTGACTCTGATGTAACTAACTCTGAACTTACCGTTTAGGCCGTGTCAGCTGTCGATGGCTGACACTGAACTTTCCGTTTAGGTCGCTGGTTTTATCGTTGACTGAACGTATACAATTCGATATGAACCTGAAAAAATATATTATTGATAGATTCAGAATCGTATCACCATGTATTTAAATATTACTCATTTCAAATTTCAATAAATTCACACATTGGAACAATATACCAGTGTCTTTCAATACCTTTGAACTGTGCTTGTGATCTAATCGGAATTTCCTCAGAAATGTATGGAAAAACTAACATTGGCCTTTACCTATTTTTTTTTTTCAGGATTACTATTGATATTTTTCAAAGCTATAACACTCGCAATTATTTAAGCAAGAAGTCGTAACTCATTTTTTCTTAAATATATGTATATTTTTATAACGATAATACCCATACGCGCGAAAACTAGGAATTTGATTGTTATTTCAAACAATTGTAAAATTATACCTGATATCATGCAATTTTACTTCAAGTTTTTGGAGCTAAAATATTTCTGCCTTAGTCCAGCATTTCGCTTCGATTCTATTATTGGACGCATATTTGATGCTCCTGATGCCGTAATCATTTTTTCAACACACTTATAGGCGTAACTCACAATACACGCACACGCGCGAAAACTATGAATTTGATTCTTATTTCAAAAAATTCCAAATTATACCTGATATCATGCAATTTTACTTACAGTTTTCGGACCTAAGATATTTCTGCCTAAGTCCAGCAGTCCTGCATTTCGCTTCGATTCTGTTCAACTGCGTACATATGCATATTAATGATTTCTTGTAGCTTACCATAAAAAATAAAAAAATACATTCATGAGAACGAATGCGTAGTTTGAAATAAGAATAGACTTGCGCTCACTAGAAAAGATATTAACCGTGCTCAGGGAAAGCTGGATTCGAGAAGGTCGAAAGCACAACATTTACCTTTTTGATATTTGCTCTGCGAGCGCTATTTGATTCGACGCATATACAATTCAGTCATCCAGTAATGCTCAGCTTAACTGTGCAATCCTAGAATTACGGCGTGGCATCATTATCTCAAAACCCTAGCGAGAGCACGAATCCCCGGCTTCAGTAATGTTACCGTAGTCGAGCAAACATAATCTCACTACGGACTGCTCCTGATGCCGTAATCATAGTTGAAATCAACCTTGGAGGTAATTAGTTGCCTTCAAATATTTAGACTGCATGCTCCTGTGGAGATCAAAATAGTTTCCGCCGAGCAATATGATAGTCGACGGACGGACCACGTCACATGCATTCTGTCCGATGACAATGCGTTTAGGGGCCGAAGGGTATCTTCGGTTTCTAAACGCATTGTCTTTCCTCGAATCATTTAGCCCTCTGCCGAAGTAGCTATTCATTTCGATCCAATCAGATGTTGCTGGTGGAGGGGGCGTAATATCTGCTCGATAATTACAGTCAGGGAAATGTGTTAACAGAGCGCAAACCATTTCATTTGTATTCATGATTAAGAAATTGTCAAAGCCGGTCTCGTCTACCTTGCTGGAGTGTCGTTTGTCAAAAACAATCACTCGCTAAGTAATGGTCGAATCGGAGGCATTTGCTTTAAATGCAAAATCGAGCATTAATAACGTAATTTCTACTTCTAATATGTGTGCACATCAAACGAGGCTGTTTGTCGTCATGTTCAGCAATCTGTGCATTGTGCACCTGCAGCTTTAAATTAAGTACGTCTGTAAAAACACCTTCTTAAGCAAATTTAAAACCGGACAAAAAATTTAAAATAAACAAAAGCTAAAAATAAAAATGATGTATGAGACATAATTAAAGTATGTTTCAGATTTACGCATAAATGATATCTTGGTTCGATAAAATTTTTTTTTAGTATTTCGTTCTAATAAT
This sequence comes from Uloborus plumipes, assembly GCA_038373865.1. NCBI lineage: Eukaryota > Metazoa > Arthropoda > Arachnida > Araneae > Uloboridae > Uloborus > Uloborus plumipes. Next base: position 14,298 of record JAXGGA010002989.1, read on the forward strand.
TTTATGATTGAATGTAAAAAAGATTTACATTTTAATTTTATTAGTCGTTCTGTTGTGTATCCCTAGGATTTAATATTTTTTCCGTTGACAAAAAGTGCTTCAAAATACTGCATTAGAGGTTTATGCTTAAATCAGTATTAGTTGACTTATAGTTTAATTCCATATTTTTTTTAAGCTGCAAGATGCAAGACAGAATATATATTTTCAATTAAAAGATAACACTAAATTAAAATGTATTTCATATGGGTAAAGAGTTATGAACGCCCTTTATTTCTGATTTTAAATGTTTGTGAAGTTTCTTTTAGTTTTCGTCGCTGTGAAGCTTTTAATAACTAAGCAATTAAGCACATACTATTTAACGAACTTTCTCGGTAAAATTTTAATTACGGTTCCATTACTCACAATTTCTATATGCTCTTCTCTCGAAACATTTTCATATTTTGTACGTAACTTATTTCTTTTTTAACTCTTTCTCTTTTTTATCAAGAAGTTGTGAGTCTTTTTCTTTGAGGTAGAAAAATATCTTGTTAAGAATAAGCAGATGTGTATCATTTAGGTTTTAAAACTTTTTTTTATTTCAAAAATGGCGAGAAAATTTGGTGTTTATTTCTCAGTCAGGATAAGCTGAAACACAACAAGCCTTTTCCCTTTTTTCTTAAATCCAGGACAACGGTACCGGTACTCTCAAGCAATGGAAAACTTCTTTCAAAATAGGAGCAAGAGAAGCGTATCAGATTTTTTTCAGACACCACGATTTGAAATTTTCCAGGAGGCATTATGACCCAATCCCCAGCTTAAGGCTCTCCGTTCCCTTGGAAACTGCATCTGGAAGCGAAAAATTGAACATGCACCACGACTAGGAAGGGCAAGGAGAATGTATCTTGAATGAGAAATAAAGTCAGTCGAGAACATATTTTCCCCGCTATGGAGCCTCGTACCAAACAGCGAATGTACTTTTGACAGAAGCAAACAGTAAATTACGTTTTCCCAGCACCAAAAGGCGAGGTATGATGCTACAGATCCCGAAAGCTCTTAATAAATCCCAGATGTGAACCTGCAAGTTTGGTAAAGGTTTGAACCATCTGTTCTCCGCCCTGTGTGTTGTATATTTAATGATTATATCTTGCTTTTCTCTGCGATCTCAAACGTGTTCCAATTTGAGAAGTATCTTCGGAGGAGAAGAAACTTCTCTAATCCAGCGACACTGAACTCGGTGGGATTATTGGAACTCGGGAAATATTATTCGATTCAGTGACTAATATTTTGATGAAACTGTTCCTTCTTATTTGGAGGACTCTTAATTCCTGCTCCAGAAGAAGATTTAAAGGCGGGCAAAAGATGATTGTTTTGAACCCGTTATTTACAAATTTTTCCGTTTAATCTCTCATTCTTGAGACAGATACATTTTGAAAACTTTTCTGAAGTGAAACAGTAAAATGTGCAGCGGTTTATCATTTTAGATTTAATTTTTGAAGTGAAGATCATTTAATTTTAATGCGCATGAAAGCTTGATTCAAAAAGGCGAAAAGGTCATTTTCAACTTCAATAAAGAGCTCACAGATTGATATAATTAATAATAAATATGCTAGTAGTAAAATTCCAGGAAAATGTAGAGGCGAGTCTAATTGCAAATTAATAAAGGTAGTTTGTTGCGAAGTTAAAACTGTTTGAATAAACGTGGTTTTAATGTATGTTAATACATCCCGATTTAATACAGGTACAAGCCACATTGAATACCTTTTCATTTAATCGAGGGATCATTGTCATCGAGGGATCGCTCCCTCGATGACGTCATGAAACAATGCAAAATCTTGATTTTTCAAAACGTCATAACTCGGTCAATTTTTGTGGTCGAAGAGTGATTTTTTCTAGTTTTAAACGTTACAGTGTCAAGAATGTTTTACTAAATATGTTTGATAGGACTGGGGGGCTGTATAAAAATTTAAATTTCGTAACTCTTGCAAAATTTAATTTTTTTAAAAACATTGAATAGACTCAAAATTCCTTACGTAATTTGGAGATTTTTTCATAAATAAACTATATGCTTATCTCTAACGGTTTAGAAATTAGCTATTGGTCCACGATTGGAGTAGACACCCTGTATGTATGCATATATAACATTTCAAATTTACTTAACAGTGAGTTAGATTTAAACATTATAAGGAAAAATAATGCCTCATTATTTGTTATAGAGACGGATAGAAAATACAGTTATTTTCTTCTCGTTGCTCTTTTTAAACTTGTCTTTGATAACAGAGTATGACTGTAGAATCCGACCTATTAAAAAAAAAAAAAAAAAAAAAAGCACTTATTTTCAGGAGAGAAATAAATAGATATTTTTCAACGTAATTAACAATTTTACTTGACTCAGAGCATTAAAGAAGATCATTTTGACAATAAGGTAGAGTATGAAGTTAATTAACCGCTTCGGACCAATATTCATATAAAACAATGCATTTGACGTAGATAGCCAAATAATAATTGTATATAAGTTGAAAATGATTTTTGTGCAAAACGAAGTTTGTTTAAAAATTATAAAATCGCGATAAGGTTTCTCCTTTTGCATTACGTGTGTACATTTTTTAACCCTAATTTTTATTTAACGCAGTATTCCTATGCAAATCAAAAAATAAGTAAGCTCATATTTTCCCTGAGTCAATTTCAGTTTAATTTGATTATATTAAATTATATATTGATAAAATATAAATTATAATACCGTATCATTGATGTCATTTTCCGTGAAAGAGGCATAATTTCCGCTGCACGAACATTCGAAAACAAATGGAGAGTTCACCAGAAATTCCCCAAGTTGGTAACCGGTCCTATTATTACGCCTCTGCCCGCTGTCCGGCTAGAAATTGCACCTTCTGTCAGCTTTTCTTCCCTCGTGGTAATTGCAGTGAACGATCAAGCTTCATGCAATTTCTTTTCCGCTTTGGTCTTTAGTTCCTGTTAGATAAAAAGGGTTAGTCAAACTATACGTTGCCGGTGCAACTTAAGGGGCGGTCTATGCCTAGCCGAAAGAAGTTTATTATCAGAGTTGAAGGAGAATAAGCCTGACCGGGGTAAAAGGAAATGAGAGTTGAAAGCAAGTGGATGAGGAAAAAGAAATAACAACAAACCACATTCCATTCCTAAAAATTGTGAATACGTTAGACTGGTCGGTCATTACAGTTAAGGAAGAAAAGTAAAAGGAAAAACGAAATGGAAAAAGAAGTCTTCCAAAATCTATATAGCCAGTTTTTGAAATGCGTTTTGAAATTATGGGGAAGTTTTTTTATTGGAGATCTTTCGTTTAATTATAGTTTACCAAGCCGGAATTTTATCAGCGTCCTTTTGGAAGAAAAGGGAGAAAGAGAGAGAAAATTGGCCGCTTTACCTTTCAGAAAATTTTCCTACATGGTGCGAGAGACAACCACTTTACCTACACATCCCTCTTCATCAACTTATGCTACGCTGTTCAGCTATAAATATAATTTCAGAGTAAAGCATTAGGATTAAAGTCGATGCCCAAGTAAATGTATGAGTCCTCTCGACAATTAGCGTTGATTTTCAAAAGAAATGTTTTAATTACTAGTGGAAAACACATTATTCAGTTGCATTGTAAAAAAAAAAGGAAATTGTCCTTTTTCCGCATGATTTGGGTTAACTGTTAGTCGTAATATTGGATTCCCTAATGTTGTTTCTTACCTCCAGAGGTTGAGGCAAAAAATACAGAGGTGATTTTGAAAGATGTGTCCAGAAATGGATTCCAGCAAGTTTTTGAAGACAGGAAAACGATATGCCAAAAGAATTGCGTGTAATGGGGACTGTTTTGAAAAATACCATTAGCATTTGGAGGATTAGTTCATATAATTATGCTACATTAGTTCGTTGTGCTCATTCTTTATTGAACAACCCTCCTACTTATCTTGACATGCTGGAATAAGTTGGTTTAGATCGCTTAGTTAGAATTCTATTTGATCGGCCTTGCAGTGAAATGAAATTTTATTCTTTTGGGTAAAGCTACTTTTACTTCTAATTATCAACTAATATTACGAGCAAAAATGAAAAATGAAGCTCTGTCTTTAAGTCAACAAGTTCTGAACTGAAAACAAGCCAACAAGTTCTGAACTATAAAATTGCATAAAATTGCTACAGACAGTTAGCAACTCTGTGATTGGCCCATTGAAAAACAGACCTTCTCTCTTCTCCCGTTGATATATAACTATTGGTACATTTTAAGAAATGCTTCAAATGAGAAAAATAAAAAGAAACAAATAAAACAAAATAAAGTAAAATGACAAAAAAAAAAATCATCCGTTTCGGAAGTTCTTTCTTTTTAGTCGTATATTACATAATTGAGCAGCAGTGCCTTCTAAGCAGAGTTATAAATTACAAATCAAAAGCTAAAAAAACATGTACTGGGGGGGGGGGAGAGAATAGAAAACGTAGCTTGGGATAAAGTTTAAATGGAGCTTCAGTCGAAATTGGGCAATTACAAGAATAAAGGAATCATATACGTAATATTTCTCTTTTTGGTAGCATAATAATTGCCATGATATTCCGACGTCGCAATTTCTAGAAGTAATTCACAGAAGCCACAATGACCATTTCTATTCAGCAACGAGCTAGCCTACGTAAGAGTGGCAGCACCGTTCATCCTACACAAAACACTTCCAAAATCAAACGCCCGAGGCCCAAGCTGCAAGAATTCCTGTTGCGATTTTGATGCCGTCAAATCACCGATGCTATAAATCTTGCCCCATGTTAGCAACCTAGTGTAATTATCTTTCACTTTTTTGTAGTTTACGCTGAGGGAAAATAAAAAAGAGACTAAAATGGCACTGGTGACATATTGAAGTCTCTTTGATGAATGCTTTCGGATTCCTGTCACATGACCTTGATGGTCTGGGAAGCAGCGGAAGAAAAATGCACTTCAGGAGATGCATTTGATTTTAATGAAGGGAAATTACACGTTGTATCTAAATAATAAACTTCTCTATCGAATTAGCTGTAGTCAGCGAGATATTTTACGCGTATCAAGGGTCTGTCGGTCCTAAAGTACTTATTTCGATAAGTTCTGGGAAATTCGCAGTGGACCAAAGCACTCATTTGGCCGCTCAGTAACTGCCATCTGGAAAGTAATGGCACTAATTTTGTAGTTTTAGTATGCTTTTAGAATAATGATGGTAATTTAGTATGCGAACATTATTATTCGCCGAGAATTCATGTGAGTTTTTATTAAAAAAAATCAATGCGATTAATCCTTGTTGGTATGGTGATGGACTAAACTGAGAAAGGATAAATGTAAAAAGGATGAGACATTTTTAATGGTGAAATAGATGATGATTACTCTATAATCTTCGTATTAAGTCAGTTACTTAAAAGAATAGAGTCTACATAAAAAGGAAAAACGAAAGGAACAGCATATATATACATATATATATATATATATATATATATATATATATATATATATATATATATATATATATATATATATATATATATATATATATATATATATATACACTAGGTGGCCAAAAGTATCCGGACACTTTCAAAAATTTACATTCTTACATATAGCTCGAGAAATAAGTGATCAATTGTTCTTTAACTTTAGTCATACAAAATATAGACTTCACCGAACATTTCCAAGTTGAAATTAAATTACCCTTGCATTTGGGGGACGACAATAAGGGGGTTGAAAGAAAAACCGCTTTTTGACCATAACTCTTCGAAAATAGCTCGGAATAAGCTATCAATTTCAGTAATTAATTAGCATACTATGTATAATTACTGTACAAATTTTTATGAACGTACCACTCTTACTTCTGAAGATATGAAACATTTTTGAAAAAACGGCAATTTTATTTGAAGGGTTTTTGCTCATAACACGCAGAGTTTTTGATCAAACCTTATCACAACTTCAGGAAAGATGACAAAATACAAGAGAAATAACATACTAAAGCGGTAAATAAAAATATTAAAAATTCGATGAGATATGAACGTTAAAAGGAAATAATTTTTCACGGCGCATGCGCGAACGACAGAAATTTATAACTACAAAAATATTGTAGCCTGATTTATACTGCATCTTATAAAAAAAGTTCCAGTTGAATATCATGAAAAATGAAAAAGATATCAGCGATCTAGTGAGCTGTATTTCATTCATTTCGCAGACAATACATAAATAGTGAGGGGTTGTCCACAAATAGTGTGGTGACAATCGATCATTTTTTTTCAATGTTAAATTGTATACAGTTTGAAAATTTATATTCGGCATAGAAGTCACATTTCGTCTGTTCGGCCAAAAAGACCTTATACGTACGTTTCCAAAAGTATCCAGACACCCTCTGAAACGTTGGTTTTGAAAGACGACGCAATAACCTTTAATTTAAAAATAGCTCTTTGTGGACAGACCCTCACTATTTATGTATTGTCTGCGAAATGAATGAAATACAGCTCACTAGATCGCTGATATCTTTTTCATTTTTCATGATATTCATCTGGAACTTTTTTTATAAGATGCAGTATAAATCAGGCTACAATATTTTTGTAGTTATAAATTTCTGTCGTTCGCGCATGCGCCGTGAAAAATTATTTCCTTTTAACGTTCATATCTCATCGAATTTTTAATATTTTTATTTACCGCTTTAGTATGTTCTTTCTCTTGTATTTTGTCATCTTTCCTGAAGTTGTGATAAGGTTTGATCAAAAACTCTGCGTGTTATGAGCAAAAACCCTTCAAATAAAATTGCCGTTTTTTCAAAAATGTTTCATATCTTCAGAAGTAAGAGTGGTACGTTCATAAAAATTTGTACAGTAATTATACATAGTATGCTAATTTTACTGAAATTGATAGCTTATTCCGAGCTATTTTCGAAGAGTTATGGTCAAAAAGCGGTTTTTCTTTCAACCCCCTTATTGTCGTCCCCCAAATGCAAGGGTAATTTAATTTCAACTTGGAAATGTTCGGTGAAGCCTATATTTTGTATGACTAAAGTTAAAGAACAATTGATCGCTTATTTCTTGAGCTATATGTAAAAATGTGAATTTTTGAAAGTGTCCGGATACTTTTGGCCACCTAGTGTATATATATATGTATATTAGGGTGATTCAAAAAAAATTTTTTTTGAATTTCTCTGGTCTTACCCCGCAGTTTTTTTACACTATTCATGAATGTGATGTATGTAAAATTTTAGCTCAATTGAATAATATTTAGAGGTCGCTCAACGCGATCGAATTCTGTTGAAAATTAGCAATTTCGAGAGTTGGAGTATATAGCTTCATTACCCGAAATAATATTATTCTTCATATAAAATGGAATAACTTAAAACGTTAGTTTACTCTACTAAGTAATTAGTCAATAAAATAATAGCTCAAAGTGAGTTGTAACGATTACCCCCCCCCCCCCGCTCCAAAGCTGCATTATCTCTTACCTGAGTTTGGGTAGAAAATGCAGCTGCAAGCTCGGGCTGTGGTTTCTGTTTTCTTTTCGGTTGTTTGAGGTGTATGAGTTTATTTGGCTAAAACACCTAGCATCCACTCTAGACAGGGCCCAGTATAAGTGACAGAAAGCCACTTTGATAGTAGCTGCTACAGTACAAAGTATGGGTCAAAATGGGGAGGATTTGACAACGTCCATAAAACGGTAAATGCAAACTATTCGCTCTGAATTGGCCGTTAACTTACAAAAGTCGTTTAAATCTAGGACTTCCTTTGATAGTTCACTGGAACGAAACACTTATGCAAAATATATTGGGAAAATGAAGGATGATCGGCGGGTTTCATACCAGTATTAGTATCAGGACCACAAGCATTGATGATTTACTTCTGGGTTCTAGTAAGTTAGTCAGGCATTGGAATTGCTACGGAAAATGCTGCTATACGATAACCAGTTAGATAAATGGGAACTTACTGAGCTCGTACGTGGTATGTGTTTCAATACGACATGCATTGCCGGTACTAAAGTTGGAGCATGTTTGAACTTGGGGAAAAAAAACTAGGGAAGCAACTTTTATATTGTGCTTTCCGCCATTATATTTTAGACATTGTGTTTTCTGTGGTATTACAACCGAAATCTATTCTACTCTTGGTCTCTCGGTATTTTAACCGATAAACCAAGAAATAGGTAGAATTGGGGTATTTGATTGCGTGCAATGTCAGATGCGATGTTCACGCAATTGCGTGGAACCATCCACTGCCATTGGATCTACAATACTGCTTTTTAAGCGGTTTTAGCAATCATAGTCCAGAATAAAACATTCTAATTTTAAACCTGGAGTGAGGAACGATGAGGTTGAGGAGTTGGTAGCACATTCAGAGCAACGTGCAACTAGTAATGGAAGTTGCGCAAAGTTAACTTCTGATGACCCATGTAAAAGAAGTGTCCAAGGAAGATACTAGAGCTTAGTGCGATTTTCTTGAGCAGAGCACCTTCTCTTGGTGTATGTTTTCGTGTCCCAGGAGTGGTTCCTCGTGTTATATCTGTGTTAAAGATTCTTTATGGCTTCAAGTTATGGATATTTCCCAACCAGTTCAAACTTGCAGCTGGACAAACAAAAGGTATTCGTAACATATGAATGTGATTTCTTTCACATTCTTATCGTTAATGGGAAAGAATATCTAAGAGCTGGGTTCCCAGCAACCCTTTTTGTGCAAGCACTAAGAAATGATTTGGAATATTTTTAGCGTCCTTATTCATGTAAAGAAGAAACTCAAAATATATCAGCTGTTTGATCCTGAGCATTCGAATCTTTAAGATAGCTACCAACAAGGCTTTATACTACCAAAGAAACTGAGGATTGTAAACGACAATACGGAGCGTGGCATGGCCCTTATTGAAGCATTTGTTAAGACTATCACTAACGACGAAAAACAAAGACAGTGTCTTCTTCAAGTGGTACAGGAACACAGAAAAGGTTTCAAAGTTGCAAAAAAGTAACCTTAAAAAGTATTGCAAGAATTAATGAGCGAATTACTATATATTTAATGTATTTAAATTTGTTTTTTATATTTTTTCCGTATTTGATTAGTTTTCATACTTTTCTGCATTTCATTGGTTTTTCAGATATATAGTTCATTTTGTGATTGCACGCTTTTTTTCTTCGGAGATATAAAAAAGCAATAAAGTAACTTTATTATTATTATTATTTACGTTCGCATTTGTGCCACTATCACAAAATTTGAAGTACTCCTAAATGTAAATATAGTTTACTAAAATTTTGGGCGAATAATTCAGTGTATATAAAGGGCCTAAATAAGACGGTAAGACGAATAAAAATACAAAGGCTACTTTTTTCTATAGATATCATTTACGATCACGTTTTTGTCAATATCACGAAATTTCAAGGCGTTTGAGCGACCTCTAAATATTAATATATTTTGCCAAAATTTTGCACAAATAATCAGTGTATATAGTGGCACAAAATAAGAGGGTAAGACGCACAAAAATACAAAGGCTACTTTTTTCTATAGATATCATTTACGATCACGTTTTTGTCAATATCACGAAATTTCAAGGCGTTTGAGCGACCTCTAAATATTAATATATTTTGCCAAAATTTTGCACAAATAATCAGTGTATATAGTGGCACAAAATAAGAGGGTAAGACGCACAAAAATACAAAGTTTATTTTTTTCCATACATTTCTGAATCACCCTAATGTATATATATATATATATATATATATATATATATATATATATATATATATATATATATATATATATATATGGGGGGGTACGGACGAAAAGATAGTAATGTGTTGGATACATACATAATGTGCATACATACACTGAGTAGATTTTTTTTTAGATCTCGCAATAGTGTTTTAATAGCAAAGATAACTTATTCTTAAAAAAAATGTAAAGGTTTAAACAATTTTATAATCAGTCATACGTTGTACTCGACTGGGCGTAGTGAAGATTTGCGCAGACTAATCAAGTTGAATAATCTGCAGCAATTTTTGGGGCTTTTTTCCCAAATTAGAAACTGAAGCAATTATTTCTTCTTAAATGAAATAGACATGCCATTGAAGAGAGCGAGTAAAACAAATGAATAGTGTTAAAAAAATCAAAAGTGATTTTATCTGAAAGCTTAGATTCTTTTTAAAAGCTTGTTTTTGCAATTCCTGAATTAACTAACATCATTACATAAACATTTCCTCGTCGTTTTATTTTCACCTATAGTAAAAAATTTCTTACTTATGCAAAATTATATTCAATATTTAAGATCTGTACTTGTTTCTGCAATTTCAATAATTCTTGTGATTTTGTAGTAAGTTGATCTTAAATCCTCACTTATTTTACTTTTAAATTGCGTGCTGCTTTTTCTTGACGGGATGGTTTAATGTAAAAACTCAGGTTCAAAAGAGAAAGAGAAGGAAAAAACCATGAATGGGAGTTGCGGGTGTTTTAATTCTTTTATTTTTTTTCTTCCTTGTGTGGAATTCGAAACTCTCCCACCTGTCCCTCCTGTTTAAGTGCTAGTACTGTGTCTGAAAGTTTGTTTTGACATTATCTATTTCTTACGTGGCGGCAGGGTGATGGGAGGATATTCGGGGCAATTTGTTTTCGTCTCGTGCTTCTACAATCAGGGGGCTTCTACAATCAGCGATTTCTCCAAATTTCCTTAGTAATGGAGAGGCAAAGAGGGCCAGTAGAGATCGAGGCTTCAGAGGGCCTGGACTGATATAATACCAGAATACTTTTGGTTGTTTATATTGTTATATGAGTAAATTTATTTTTGATACTTTTTAAACAATTTTTATATTAGTTGTATAGGTGTGAAAGTGGTTTTTTTTTCTTTGTCAAAATTACAAATACTAAATTTTGCATGGGGAGCCGGCAATAATATTAAAATCCATCAATACCAAAATGATGGAGGAGAAAAAAGAACAAAAGCATAAACAGATACTTCAATCAAGTTTATTGTTTAAAACCACATGTAACTGCGAAGTTTCTTTCTAATATTTTAAGTAATTCCTAGAATAAATATGTCTAATATGTCTTAAGAATAAGTAATATTAAAACCCTTAATCGACTTTTATGTAATGAAAAAATATGTGCTATATTGAAGAAACAAAAATTTATCAGTTTCATTAATTGAAACCATACGTAGTCAAAATTAATATGCTCGTAATTTATTGTATTTTCAAAGAAAGGTATAGAGGATGTTGTCCAATTAAGTGTACAACAGAAAGGCGCGTATGCAAAGAAGATAAAATGAAGTATGAAAACCTTATAAAAAAAGTCTTAAAAATAAAAAAAAATATCTCCGCAAAACATTTTTAATAAAACTGAGAAAGCAAAAGACTTTGAGCTAAATACAAAAAAAAAAAAAAAAAAAAGTCATTCGAAGGCTATATTCGCAATTTGATTGTTATCATAATGTCGAATAAACATGTTTTGCTTTAAACTACTTTCCTCTACTTTTTCTTATCATTTTAGTATCCAATAAACTCATTATATATAAGAGTAGTCCTTAGCATATAGGTGAAAAAAATGTATATTTTTACAATTCTCACTCTCTATTCTTTTTCATTTTGGGTGAGCAAATAACTGGTAAATTTAAAATAATAATAATAATAATAACAATAATAATAATAACAATAATAATAATAAACCCACGGGCTGCAAAGAGGGTGGAAAAATCAATAAAATAGCCAAACTTATCAATTGTTGCTATAATAGTGTTTTTTCTATTTCAAATTAAAATAAATATAGTAATAACTAAATTAAGAACTGGAATTACTTAGCTACGAAATGCATTTGTTATTAAAGTACACTGAAGGGCAACTGGGAGGCCCTTGCAAGCCATTGCTCACTGTCTTTCGGGCCGCCTCGTGATCTGAACTCTTAGTTCTTTTGCTCGCTACATACTATAACAATAAATTTAAAACTAAATTTTAATGCACATTTGATTTATTTAGTGAACATGGGGCATAAAATATTACTTAATTATTTATTTAATTTTGAAGAAAATCCGATTTTACTGAAAAATAAACTCATATTTACAGCAGTTACTTACACTATTTAAAGTTATGGGAATGACCTCTTTTTTCTGGTGTTAGTATTAGACCAAATGTACAAAAAAAAAAAAAAAAAAACTAATGAATGGTGAGACTTGAAAAGAAAAAGTTCAAAAATAAGAACTAATAAAAAACGATAGATAATAGAGATAAAATTATCAACACTTCAACCAAAAAGTTTGATTTTCGCATCCCTCTACGTAGGTGCAATTTCATTTAGCAAAAGATACTTTTTTATCTCTATAAAATCTTGTGTTCCTTTCTGGAAGACTGACTTCATTTTGTCGATACACTTAAAGAAAATGCAATGTGAACTTGTACCTATCTTATTAATCGCACCCTGGGGATACAAAACTGTGAAGATAAGCAAGCTACAGCGAAACAAAACGTCTTTTAAGACGAGAGAATGCAAAACGTAAGAGGCCGTAGAAAGGAGGTGGGTTGAGGACATAGGGGCCTTTTAATGTGAATGTCGAATTCTTTCGCGTTTTTACTCTAGATAGTAATTGACAGCAGTGTAGAGCTTTCGTCATGTATGTTTTAGTAACGGCCTTTTTCTTTCAAAACAGGTAACTTTCCACAGTTACATATACATGTTGAAAACTGCGCAAAATGTGTTTCACCTGAACGGAAAATTTTTATGTTGCATGTGTAGAAATGTGTCTAAATTATTATATTTTTTTGGATGAAAATTTCCTTTAAGAATATCGTTTTTTATTTTAACGAAAGTTGGCCAGCTGTAACTCAGAAGTATTTTTTTTTTAAGATTTGTTTTCACTGCATTAAAATTTTTTCAGCAATAACTGAAAAGTGCGTCATGGAAACTGAAAATTTTGATTTATTTCATCTCGCTTGGTTATCAGCAGTGGTGTAATAATGTCTTGTGCCGATCTGATTTTTACATTTCTGTAAATATCAATAAAGTGTTTTTAAATTATACGCAACGTCCAAAGTAAATAACATCCTCTTCCTCTATACATGCATATGAGAAATAAAAAATCTAAAACCTTATGGAGAAATGATGTTTTAACTGTTCATTTCCATTAGAATGAAATAATCGATAACATACTTAAATGGCTTTAAATGATCCTAACTAGAATAAAATATAAGACATACTTAATAATGATGAAAGGTAGCACTGTCATTAAATGTTTTGTCTGTATAAAAAAAGTCAGATCCATTCACAGAGAAAAAAAAAAAAACAATGTATTACGGATCCAAGAGACTAGTAATAACGTAGCTTAGTAAAATTTCTCCCGTAGCTGTATTGCAACTTTAACCAGTCAGAACTCGCTTGCAGATTGACAGATGTATAATCTTCGAATCCTTTGAGATCATTATCATCAGTGTTTTATTTTATTCATCGTGTTAACAATTTAGGGATGCTGTTCTGTACTTCAATATTTTCTTTATTTTATGTCATCACATGGCTCATTCACTTTGAAAGTGGGATTTTTTTTCTTTCTGACGTATGAAAAGTGTTTTCAACTCATCACGTTAATCTTATTGATTTTTTTAAAAAAAGGTACATTCATATAAATTAATGAAATTTTAATGAAAATAATTTCTCATGGATACAATGTCAAACAACACTACTTGAAGTGTTAAGTAAAATTAATTTACGTTCTATCGCATAAAATTGGAAAATACCACAAACACGTGTTTTGGGTATTCATGGAGCTAATTTTTCAATACAAGAAAGTGAGTTCTGGGATGAAAAGTCACCCGAGAAAAACCGAATTTTCTCCGTTCGAATTGAGATTCTACAATGCTGAAAACTTAATTATTTTTTTTAATGTTTCTTTAAAATGTGTAGTGCTTTCAGTACAGAAATAAAATTTTGCAGCAACCTATATCGGACAAGTTAAAGATTGCAGCGCTAATTAGTGCACTTAGTTGCTTACTGCTCAACGTTTAGAATTCACCTTTGAATACCATTTCTTAAAATATCTTTTTGTGTAGTAGATAGAGCACCGGACTACGTACGAAAAGAAGAGTGGTTCAAATCCATCTCTTACAGTTCGATTATCGCAACTTACCAACTATGTACGCCCCAACTTCACATTGCACTTTTACAGTGGAAAATGTTTTTACTATTTAACGTACTTCTATAGCAGTACTTTTCAGCAAAAATATTTGGTCCCTCTCTTGATTTTGTAGATAGTGCTACTTGAATTTCAAGTAACGATTGAAACTGAAATAAAGGCTTGAACGACATGAAAGAATATGGAAATAACTACAGATGTAATACAAACTTAGTTACCAGAAAACATCCTTCAATATTATGTGATTACTTTTCGTATGTTTTGTCCGTAACGAAATATATTTCGTAGTAAAAATCGAAGGAGATTACGTCACACGTACATAATCTCACAAGTCATATATTTCTCCTAATTATGTTTTAAGAGTCGAATTGCAAGCCCGTTTCAAATCTGAAAGATATTGATATTGAATTGGCATGAGATCACGCAGGGGGACGAAGCAAACTGCGTCTTGGAGGTTAAGGCTTATTAGCAAGACAAATGTAGAAATATTTTACCTGAGACAACTAAACCATAAATAACTTCTGCAATAGCATACTGGGATTTATATATTTCGTTGCAGTAACATATTAATTTTTACTACACGCTTTTGGTGAAGTGGATTACATGAAACATGGAGATCGAAAAGCTATTTCAAGTCACATCTGAGACAAGTGTCGACAATTTTCATGTTTAATAAATGCAAATGAGAATGCAATATTACAATATTTTATAGTATTCGTTTGCTTCGCTTGAATCAAATATACCTGTCTTTTTTGTGAAGTAGGCAGAATGTGTATAAAGCAATCCCATATGTTTTTTTCTAATTTGTGATAAGGTAAATAATATATTTCAAACATAGAAACAGTTATTAGAAAATATTACCAAAAATCGAACCTCGAAACAAATTTTAAATGATCATCGATAATGTTTCCTCTTTTTCGGGTTTAAAATGTTTTTCCGAACTATGTATGGACGCTGAACGAAATTTTTTTGCAACTATGCCTTGGTGTGGCGTAAGCTAAAAATAATGATCATAGTAGGAATAATAATAAACTCGCATAATATCAGGAGTTCAAGGTAGTGTTGATACTAAGCTTTTTATTTAAAAAAAAAACTTTATTTATATTATTTTTAAATTAAAAACATTTTACTTTTTCTTACTTAATCCATCTTGAGTGTAAATAAAATGCTAAATCTCCATTCAGGCATTCTTAAAAATGTACACGTAACGGTACGGCTTTTTTTTTTTAAAAAGAAACTCTTCATTGCTCCCAAAAGCAAAAATTAAATTTCGAACAAATGTAAGTAACTTTAAGTGCCAAGATTTGGCGACATCAGGGACAGCGCTTTCCCCCCTTTTTTTTTTCAAAATTGTACCATCCCTATCTTTAACCCCTTGTGACGTCATCTTCCCGTCGATAAGCTGTGAACACCAATGACGTAACATCTCACATGGAGTAATGGGAAATCAATGGTGGTGACATATGGTTGTGACAATCGTCGACAACGCCGGGATGCGATGAGCGCAAGTACAGAGTTTAAAAACGCTTTACAGCTCATGTTTTTGTTAATCATGTAAATTCGGATGGGAAAGTCGGAGATAAAATATCGGTACCGAAGCGAAATTCGAATGGTTGTGGTGATGCATTTAGTCCGATGTGAGTTTTTATTTCCATTTTTGTTCGAGATATATTTAAATGAAGAGCAGGTTTTTATTTATTTATTTCTCGTTGGTAAGGAAGTGAACTCGGTTTAATGTATGCAGCGTATATTTGACAATAAATTTAGAAGCATTGCGGAGTTGAATTGTTTTATGCGCATTTCGTGATTTAAGCTGAAAAAAGGGTAATAAGCTAAATAAAAAGTGTACATATTTTATTGGTTGCATACTCAAGACATTTTGTCAGTTTGCTCAATTATTGAAATTGATGTATAGATTTGTCTTTTATTTAACCTGAATGAATCCCGGAATCTGGTTCTCGGACTGCAACGAAATCTGTAATTTGGGTTACAACCATCTACTTCATAGATGTATATCGGCATGGTTGAATATGTCATCTTTAGCACTTCAAATGTAATTGAAACAATCTTAGAAATCATTATTAATAGCAATTCCATACAAGAAGACCAAATATAAATAATTTTTGTGTGTACAAGGGAAAATGAAAAATAACTGTCAGGATGTAACTCAGTCACTCTCATTAGCAGTAAAAATTGTAGGAATATAGATGGGACACTAAATGCAAAGAGCGGGGAGGGATTTCATTTTTAAATTAATTTGTCCTCATTC
Source organism: Uloborus plumipes (assembly GCA_038373865.1). Taxonomy (NCBI): domain Eukaryota; kingdom Metazoa; phylum Arthropoda; class Arachnida; order Araneae; family Uloboridae; genus Uloborus; species Uloborus plumipes. The sequence continues at coordinate 30,629 of JAXGGA010002989.1, forward strand.
ATATATTCGTATTGCTGCAGTTGATTCATGCTACATTTAAGTTTTCGGTTAAGCCTTTTGAGGAAGTATTTATTGATAAACTAGACACCTGCAGTGATTACAAAATTAGCCTGTTTTCGCATTAATCTTGCCTTTTTCGGTCACTTTGTACCCATGGCATTCCCGCTTTAAAAGTTTTTAAGTAAACTCCTTTAGTGACTTTGCAGCGAAATTTAAAATTTTCTTAAAAGAGGGTCCCTAGCAGCATCATCTCATCGGCCGATGATCGGCCATTCATCGAAACCCGATGAAATTCTCATCGGCCGATGATCCAATATGTCTCATCGGCCGAGCAGAATCCGAGCAGCAAAATCCGATGAGAATACGATGAGATTTGGAGTAATTTAAGAGCAGAACAGTTCCGTGCCGAGGAATTTCATCGGGAAACTTGATCGGAAGGACATCGTTTTCCGATGGAATATAGCTCATCTTATTTTCATCGGGAAAGTTGATCGGAAGGATATCGCTTTCCGATGAAAAGTAGCTCATCGAAAACCGTGCTCGGATACTGATCGGAACGATGTCATCGTGCGTTACAGGATCAGTTTACGAGGAGTTTGTTGATCGGCCGAGCAAAATCCGACGAGTTGATGCTACTTGGGGTTTTTCTTAGTTTAACTTGAATACGCGCAAAATGTATTTTCGCCATTGCATAACTAGTTTTTAAAATTGAATACACCATCTACGATCAGTTATTTTTTTTTATACGAAGAACTCTTTCTTATATGCATATCAATGTTATTCCTATGTATTTTCCTATAACGTGCCGGCAGAAAAAAGAGCAATGCTTATTAATATTTTTGAACCTATGTCAGTTTATCGTTGTAACCTAACATCGTAAAATTTGTTAGGTAAATGTAGTTACAAAGAGAGCTTATGACCTTTTGGTTTTCTTCTTTTTTGACCTTTCCTTCTTTCTAAGAGTTTAAAAACATTAATAAAATATAAAAACTTTTAGTTTTGCAAAAAATATCAATCTGTTTATCATAAATGTGTCATTGTAACTACCTTACTAGTGTTATAATTGTGTTAAAGTGCAGATTTCATGGTGTTTTTTTTAGAAAAAATCTATTCATTTTATTGATATATTTTTTCTTTTCTTTTTTAGGTAAGAGATTTTTAACATCATCTTTTCAAAATTCCTGTAAGTAATAATGTTTTTGTGTGATATTTTTAATACAGAAAAATCAGCGCTGCTATGCTTTTGTTTGTCTTTAACATTTTGGTTGAAACTTTAATGAGTTTCGTAAAGCTATGAATAAGCTCCCAAATTAGAAAGTCATACGCAAATTATTTTCTTTTTCGCAGCCATCCTTTTTTTAAAGGTCTCCTTATTTACAGTATTTCTTGTTTAAATTTAGAAACGAAGCCGTTGTTCTTTAGAGAAGATTAATGAAATTTTGTTTCATGTTTATTTTATCGCCGCAGTTTATGAAACTAGGAAGCCGTAAGAAATTTTTACTGGGGGGGGGGGGCACGTGGGCTTAGGAATACGAGTTTAATCGGGAGAAAGTTTAAGTGGTGAAGAAGCCTTTGAAGTTGATCAAGATATCTAATCAGTTTCGAAAAACAAGGTTTCTCTATTCATATTTTAATCAACCGTAACTTACTTAGCGAACTCTGTGCAGTTGAACTTTAATATACTTTCTAACAAGCAAGTAATAACGTAATTATATTGATTAACATTACTGTTTTGCCAAACATACACATTGACAAATTCAAAGCTACCTGGCATGATTGAGTAATAAAAATCGTAGCTACATTTAAAATTACAAAGAATCTTGTTACTCCAGTAAATGGGCCTAGTTACAAAGAATTCTTGCCTGTAACACTAAAAAGAAGAATGTAACTAAGTCCATATATGGCTATATACATACTGTTTTTTCCTACTTCTTTAAAAGAGAGAAGTGTATGCAAGTTTTATAGCTAATTTTAAAATATATCTAAAATATATAGGCTTGTCAATATGAGATAATGTATGTAATTTGAACTTGTAGGAACAAGTAGAAGTTAGTTTCAACTGCTAGAGTAAAAAATAATCTGGCTAGTCTATGTACACAGTCCTGTTCTGAAGTATTCTTGCGCATAAATATAAAATATTTTCTTTTTTTACGGTTCTGTTCTTTAATATAATCGAAAAAAAATATATTCGATCACCATAGTAAATTTTGTGAATTACAGTTGTTGAATTACATTGAATGTGCGGTAATGTATTGAACTCGTGCGGAGCATATTTAAGCATCAGAGCTATAGTTGAGAACGGAATTCATATAAACTTTCAAAGCTAGAAAACTCACGCGCTTTTAGAGAATCAATGTCACAAAATAATCAACGATACATTTTTAACGAACTTTGATGACATTTTTGTTCATAAACCCTGTTATAAAACTTTAACCAACACTATTAATAACATTTAATAATCTCCGGAAACATAACGAATTTATTTTCACCAAGAAAAAAAGGAAGTTCATTTAAACTAATCACATTACTTCTAAGCTTCTTTCCTTATGAAAGAGAATTGATTTTTATTTGGAAGCTTGACACGAAAAAGCTGGACACTCATCGAGTTGTCGATACGGGGCTTGCTCGTTTGGTTCACTTCAGTACAATAGCATGAAAACAAGAATAAAAGTTTAATGAACTCATTCATTAAACTGCTAATTAAACTCCTGATTTATTTTCGAATGAGATACTTCCAGTTTCGATGCGGTTCTTTTTTTTTTTTTTTTATTTTTATTCGACTGCCAATACATGCAGCCTCCTCTTTCTTAATACTCGCGAGAAAGAATTGAAGCTTGACGGGGAGAAAACAAAATGGTCTGCAATTTATTGCCTAGTGCTCGATCTTGTCGAGATGAAAATAATTTCAGAAACCTGCCTTGGACCGAAATTTCAAAATTGCTTTTTCGGACCTAAAATACCAATTTCTACACAAACAAGATTTAAAGAGAATAGTGCTCTAAAGTAGTAGATAATTTCGTTAGTGCGTGTACGTATTTTAACAACGTAAGTTTTAATGTGTGTGTGTGTAACAAGTATGTATTATATTTATCATAATGTACGAATCTATAACATTTAGGCCACAATATCTTTAAACCATTGAGACATTTTGCGACAGAATATGGAAGTTTACATTTATTCTTATTATTAATTTAGGGTAGGATATCAGTACTTGTTTATCAGCGTTTACTGATAATTACTTCACTGCGTTAGGGCACTCCTTTTTATTAACTGCAGGGAGCAATATGTCTGCGTGAATTACTATTTCTGCAATTTATTTATTTATTTTTTTATGTTTCAGACATTTTGAATATTTTCTAAGTATACTATAACGAATATATTTTTGCATTGATTTGTGTTTTTTTTTTTTTTTTTTCAATTTGTGAAGTTGTATGAAAATACGCAAAAATGTGGAAAACTACTAAGCTAAACATTTAGGTTTCAAAAAACTAATAAAATAGTAGAAAAGGCCATCTAATTGTCAAACTTGCTTTGGAAGTCCGAGTAAATTATTTCTGAATAAGACATAGTTCAGCAATATTATGAATGGCTTCATTTCTAAGCTCTTAACATACCTTCTTAAGAAAGCAATTTGTGCACTTTTACCACTCTGCAATAGTAAGAAATTATTATTTGCAACCATTTTTGTTGTCTATGTATATTTTAACCACCAAATATTATCATTAAATAATGTCAACAATATACTGAAATAAATGAATGTCTATAAATAAGTTTCCGTTAAGCAGCGATGAAAGTGCTTTTTTGAATTAATAGTTATATTTTATTTATAATGTTATTATTTATATAGCTGTTGTTTTATTTGCCTTCTGCTTTTAACTAATAGTCGGCTTCAAAATAGGTATTTTATATATAAAATAGCTGACCCGGCGAACGACCCGGCGAAAAATGAGCACCTACATTAATCATTCATTATTGTTTCTATATTTTAGTACATAGGATGCTCTTCACTTAAGTACCTTGTGATACACAACATTTTTGGTTTTATTATCAGGCGCAAAAACAAACAACGCAGATGGTCTTCCGACCCGTGAACATGCCACATATAATTGACCATGGGAAAAACAGTGATGCTTCAGATTCAAACCACAAACTTTTAAGGACTGGCCTTGTGATTTGTTGATGGTCATGAAAAATGCAAGACGGATCGGAAATTGAAGTCTTTTAAATTCAAACGGCATATCGGTTAAGATCATCGGGATCCTCGGAATGAGCAATCGTTTCTGACAGCTTAACACATAATATAAATTTCAAGGGAAGTAACGCGTTTGTTTATAATTTACTTCAAAAAAAGTCAAATAACACTCAACGCACCGCTAACTTACAACCTGTTTACCGCGCTCCGGAAGCTGCCAGAATGTGTGCTTTATGTCGCTCAGCCATAGAGGTGTAAAGAAAGGCTTAGTAAAATGCTTAGTCAATAAGACATTTTTTCTATTTATGTAACTGACACACATAAATTATAGCCTATGTCCGTCTCCTGGCTCTAAGCTACCTACCTACCAATTTTTAGCTATATCGGTACAGCCGTTCTTGAGTTATAAATAGTGTAACTAACACGACTTTCTTTTATTTTTTTTTATACATAGATTATATCATCCAAAATCCATACTAAGTGAGCGCAAATGCAACACAAGTTTTGGATTGCTTGAAAAAAACTCTGAAATTGCGGTAACATAAGACAACCTAAAAAAATAACTGTGTGCTGTTTGATACTTAATATAATTTGTTATGGTTAAGTTGAAGAAATAGGACATTATTGCAACTTGAATGCTTATTTGGAAACCCAATTTTTAATAAATTCAATTCCGTATTCATTTTTTAACTGTGAAGTGATATTTATTATCCATAAATTAATCTTTTCCCTTGATTTCTTATGTTACAATTTTCTTAAAGTCTGCATTTTGCAATCCTTACTACGAGTGCGATGGTAATAATTGTTTGAATGTAATAGCGCTTTAAATTACATCTTAAGAAAATAGCTTAAAAAAGTTTTTATTGATTTGAACAAGTAAATGCCACATTGTGTTTTTCTTTAGCACTATCATGTCGTAAAGGCACGTATGAATTTAATTAAAAATTCCTCACATGCATTTGCAATTTCTTTTAAAAGTTAGTTTTTGCTTCGTAGAACGTTTCATAATGTTTCCACAAAATTTACCGAAGGTAGCTAATTTTTGCTAGTGAATAATAGTGAAACCTTTATTTAAAGAACGTGCACGTGCATAAATACCAAACCAGAAAAAATCGACTCATACCCAATCTTTAGTTTTAGTGGTTTTTTATCAATACAAATTTACTTCCATTTCTGCTCGGCAATTCGGAATCGGGGATATTCGGTAGTGCTTTGCTTCCGAATAAAATATCCATTAAATCTAAAGATATATGAGATAGATTTAAATTAGGCGTACTCGGTGAATTAAAACCTCATGAATTTCTTCATCGTAATGACCCCCAGATAGCTCTACTTTTGAGATTTATTTATTTATTTAATCTGAGCGACTTTTTTTTTTCTTTCATTCCCCTCTTGTTTCAAGCCATATCTTAAGTATCTGGGGTCGACGCTGTTTTCGTTTCCAGTTTTAAACGAGGGCTTTTGCTGAAGACTTACGGCTTTTTGTAACGGAATCGTCCATATTTAATAGTTGATGTAGCAATTACAGATCTCGAAAGGAATATATAAAAAACAGGGCGGCGTGTACGTTGTAACTGTGTTTATTTTTAGATCGCTTCGGTGGTTCTCGGAGCTTGTAGATAAGGCAATGTTTATGGAAGTGTACAGTAACTGATAATAATAAAAATAATGATGAAATAAATTGAACATGGCGTGAGACAAAGACAGCGTTTTTTCCATTTGTTTACTTATAAACAATTCATACTATTTTGACGTATAAAACTTTAACGTATAAAACAGTGAAGAAAAATAAATACCTTTGTGCGATTGCTGTGAAGTTTTAATCCAACGTTAAACATGCACAGATATACAGGTATACTGCATACACGTGTTTCGGGGCTACAAAGAACACCGTTTTCAATGCATGAAGTGTGAGTTTTAGGATGAAGAATCATCCGATAAAAGCAACACAGTGGAACAAAAGACAGTATAAATAGCAAAAACTGGATATTAACAAAACAAAAAAAGACAATGCTTAGAGCCGACATTTATTACATGAAATAAATTTTTCGACTCTAATCATTGTCTTTTTTGTTTTGTTAATATCCAGTTTTTGCTATTTATACTGTCTTTTGTTCCACCGTGTTGTTTTTATCGGATGATTATTCATCCTAAAGCCCACACTTCATGCATTGAAAAAGGGGTTCCTTGTAGCCCCGAAACACGTGTAGGCAGTATACCTGTATATTTGTGCATCTTTAACGTTGGATTAAAACTTCACATATAAAACAGTATTTGGTTTTGTCCGAATAAAGAAATCAACGTTGTTTCACGAATTGAAAAAAAAAAACATGTTTCATATAATTCAATTAATATACTTCATTATTATTACTGCCTGCCTCCGTAAGCTAAAAAGTGCTTATTGCCGCAATTTGTTTCTTGTAATTGATTTAATTTCTTAAATTCATTTATGGTTTTTACGCTTGTACCTTTTTAAACACCTTCAAACTCGTGTATGGAAAAATTTTGTAATTTATACTTTAATAACATTTGACTTTCTCTTTTATTTATTTAAGTTTGGTTCTTGCACGCTTTGATAATACGAATAATAGTAATACTTATAATAATAATACATTTTTCTCTTAATTTATTTATTTAATTTTTTTAATTATGCGCAGTTTTTCCATATGAATCCATAAAAAAACTTAACCTTTAAAGAAATAAATTGAAATATGAACATTTAGAAGAATAACGGAAATCTGACTGGACTCAGTAATCCTAATGAATCTCATACTAAAAATCCAAAAGAAAAAAAAAAAAACTTTGCCTAGTTTTAAGGCATTGATCCAGATGATATTCCAGTTTTTCTCTCCCACTTGATCATTACTAAAAGTCATATGCCGCGACTGAAAAATCCTGAAAGAGAGAAAAAAAAAAGACAACAGTCCGTCGTCCATTTTCTTCTATATTTACTGTCATATCGTTTCTGGTAACATTGAATAGCTTATGGCGATACGGTTGCATGCCGAGGTGACATTTCGAATCATTAATAATGGATTTTTCTGAGAGCTGAGACAGGTTTTGTATATATGACTTTTCTCCCATGTCACGCATCAAATGGTCCTTTATAATCATTTTCATTAGCAACGGACATCTGCATAAAAATTTATAGCCCTTATTTCAGTAATAGGCTGGAGTAAGAATAAATGTAACTACCAACCTCTTAAATTCGGCCGCTGTCGTTTGCTGTTGAGATAAGAAGTGTAATGTTTCGATAGGTAGCTCGCAAATAAGTGCGACGGAGAGACAGCTGATCATAATTAGCTTCAATAGATGACAGATTTCGAAATACTGCCATTCTTTGTGATTTCGAGTTTTTGTTTATTACTTTCTCAGCTCAAGATATCAAGAGAAAGGTTTACTATTATCTATCTCCCTTTATTTGATTTACGATCCTTCATTCACATAAATTTGCACATTATTCAGTTATTCATGTAATACGTATCAATTGTCCTTTTATTGGTTTTCTAATTATCATGCGATATTTTTAATCTTAATATGTTTTGTAGTTTGATCTTTGTTAAGACTTTGCTAGTCTTTTGGAGTTCACTATGTGTCTAATGTAATGTATACAGTGTTGTCTCAGGCATTCTACGTAATATCTTGTCCTGTCACTCTGTACAATGTTGTCTCAGTCATTTTGCACAATGTCATCTCAAGCAATCTGTAAAATACCACCTTAGGCAACGCTCTCTCGAGCGTTCTGCACAATCTCATCTTGGTCATTCTATGCAATTTCTCCTCAGACATTATGTACACTGAAATCTTAGACATGCGTTCATTGCCAGTAACAAATTGCATGGCAATTCTATTACGATAGGCATTCCCAGATTTCCTTTATTTTCATATACAGGGTGTCCACTCCAATCGTGGCCCAATAGCTAATTTCTAAACCGTTACAGATAAGCATATAGTTTATGTTGGAAAAAATCTCCAAATTACTAAAGGAATTTTGGGTCTATTCAATGTTTTTCAAAAAATCAAATTTTGAAAGAGTTACGAAATTTAAATTTTTATACAGCCCCCCAGTCCTATCAATCATGTTTAGTAAAACATTCTTGACACTGTATAAAAATTTAAATTTCGTAACTCTTTCAAAATTTGATTTTTTGAAAAACATTGAATAGACCCAAAATTCCTTTCGTAATTTGGAGATTTTTTCCTAAATAAACTATATGCTTATTTCTAACGGTTTAGAAATTAGCTATTGGGCCACGTTTGGAGTAGACACCCTGTATACTTGTTTATCGACGTTGTTTGTCACGTATGTTTTCAGAAAACCTGCACATTTTCCGAAGTATCAACACTTAATTTTAAGTTAAAAACAGCGGTAAACCTTTTCATTTTGCTTCATCAGAAGTCAATGCAAGTTGAAATTTTATACATACGATTTGCCCCTTTAAACAACATCTCATCAAGAATCAATGAAAGCAATAACCACATGCACGCAGCGATTCCCTTACAAATATATCTTCAAAAGAAAATGCTCCTTTTCAGCAAATAAGTTTCTAATTAAGAAATTTCTTCCCCAATGTCTTTCAAGGCAGTTAGTTTACGGTTTCTCTCTCGAATTCAATGCATTACTGTTATTAAGCATTTCTGGATGGTTTAGATAAGTTTCTATTTTGAACATTTTGCAAGTAAATCAATTTAATGATATTCCTAGTACTAATTTTGTATTATTTTTTAAAAACATACATTTTCATAAAACATGCTCAAAGGCATTGAAATTTCAACTTATTTGTTTATATGTTTCTAGTAATCTATTGATTTTATGAACTATCATATAATCTTTTACATTAGAGAGAAGTATGGAAATGAATAAACAATCGCATTTGACAAAATAATAGAAAAATATAACAAAGCATGAAATTTAAAGAAATGTTCTGTATGAAAACAAACATTTGTAGTTCGAAAGCCTTGAATAGGGAAGATTCGGCAGGAGTTGGTCGACGTGAAGTACCTGCTTTAACTATATCGGAACAAAATGTGAACATTATTTTCTAGATTGTCCATTAGATGAGGTAGCAGATTTTGCTTCTTCATCTAATGTACAAGCTAGTGGGAAAGATATGAATAAGGAAGAATCGGCAGTAGTAGGTCGGCGAGAAGTACCTGCTTTAACTATATTGGAATAAAATGTGGACTGGACATTATTTTCTAGCTTATCCATTAGATGAGGTAGCAGATTTAGCTTCTACATCTAATGGACAAGCTAGTGGGAAAGCCATGAATAAGGAAGAATCGGCAGGTGTAGGTCGACGTGAGGTACCTTTCTTAAATCGGAATAAAATGTGGACATTATTTCTAGCTTGTCCATTGGATGAGGTAACAGATTTAGCTTGATTCTAACATGCTACATCTACTGGACCACCTGGAAATAAGTGTAAATATTTTTTTTTGCAGTGTAAATGGATCTGTATCATTCCTCATGCTATGTCATTCTTCCTGACTCATAACTTCTATACATTTCATAATGATTGATACATTTGTCCTTCACTATATTTTAAGTCAAATTTTATGTTATAAGAACAATCGTAATTGTAGAAATTATAATGGACTAAAATGTGATAAAACGTTCTTTAGTAGTAATGCTTTTAACATGAGTAACAAAGGTTTTCTTTAGGCATAATATAATCTTAAGTGAAAACAGTACTGTTCCCGTTTGTTAGATAAGAGGTTTTCAAATCCAAAAAAGAGGACATTAATTTCCAATAATCAGACAAACATTTGTAGAAACAGATGAAATTTTGAAAAAAAAAAATACAATTTTTTTAAAAAATAAAAAATAAATAAATAAATAAAATTTAAAGAGCAAAACATCAGCAAAATACTTAATTGACGCCAAAAGAGGAAATTCTGGTACTAAGTTAAAACAAAGTGATACAGAGATAAGAAACGAATCATTTAATTTTTCAAAGTAAGAAATGCTTGATGTAAATGTTAATCGGTAAGTGGCAAGTGAATGTAGATTTTTTTTTTATTTTCAGAAGCACATAGTTTAAGTATATAGGTAGAAAATATTCAATATTTAAAAAGAAAAAAGTAACTTTTACACTAATTCATTGGATGCATTTTGACGCCAAATTCAAAAAGCATAAAAGAAACTGTTCAATGATTCAAAAAGTTAAATATACTGTTCGATATTGATGTCATATGCTTAATGCATATACGTAATATAAGGTTATTTGGGGGTTGACGTCGTGTTATACAAGGTGCTGTATCACTTTTTTCACTCTCAAGCCTTAACAAAAACAGCTTGCCAGGCAGTTAGAGTTGTTTCTGATACCACTTGGGTATCCGGGCTGAGAAAATGCAACTCTTTTGACATTAAAAAAGTATTGGCACGAAAGTTAAATTTTTGAGCATTACATAGATTTGGAATATATACTTTATTGCCCTTTTTCCAGATTTAAATTTTGTAGTAAAACAACACGCGCAAACAACACCGCAGCAGTGCTTTGCCTATGATATGCATAAAAATGTTCTTGTAGTCAAGTAGATATTGAAAAGGCGAAAACACGTTAGCTTGCTTCAGTTGCATTTAAAAGCATTTTTTTTTTAACGCAAAACTAAACCCAGTACAAATAACACGCATAAAAAAAGAACAAATATATACAAAAAATCACTAAAAGTCTTTCTCTTCAGTTAAATAACTCGGCTGTAATTGAGAATTTTTGTGAAAATTATGTAAAAAAAATAGGGATACCGAAACCAATGTTAAGTTTGTTACTTTTTTTCCTTTTTTCCCTCCAACATAGTCTTTAAGCTCTAATTATTCTGTTTCTCCTTTTTCCAATATCAGATACAAGCGACGCAATTCTTTTATATGCATGTTATTGTATCTCTTTCGAAAATAATGTGGCAAAATGAGTTCGCAAACTTTCACTTTCTTCTGAGTCAATCTGTTTACCTTATCCAGAATTCTATGTAAGTGGCAAACTAAACGCACCAAATTTTTCTGTTTATTTATTGCGCATTTTTTCGATTTGAAACCCTTTTAACAATGCCTAAGTTATCGAAGCAGAATAGAGTCATTTAGTGATTTGGAGCCGTAAGCGTCTCAGAAAGTTTTGCCTTAGCACGCTATCCATTCTTCTATTGTACTGTAAATGACTGCTTTTTGCTGCAAGGCGTTCCAATTTCCGAAACGGTAATTGCTCACTGCGCGTTCCTTGCTTTTTATTTAAACTTCACAATGGGAGCCCGAACATTACTTTAGTGGAAATTTTAAACAAAATATGGAATAATAATCTTTACTCTTCTTAGGATAGTGGGTCCACACAAGTTGCGGAGCTATTAATTGTGAGATAGTTTTTGCCAGAGAAGGAAATAAGTTTCGTTTGAGGTTGTAAAATTGGCTCACTGCAAGACTTGGTGTAAAAATGACTTTTATTTCTTAGAAGGAATTGATTTCAGAAAATAAATGAAAAAATTGTTCTGAGGCAAAAATAAAAGAAAAAACTAAATAAATGAATCATTTTATAAAGAGCTACGCTTACTTTCGAGGATTAAATAATGCAGTAATATCAAAATTTCTACTATGAAGTGTTGTTAATAATCTATGTCGCTGTCTTTTATTAGTTTCCCGTGTGGGTTTGTTTGCATGTGTGTATGTAACTCTGAATAAAATATACAATTCACGTTCTTTACAAATATAAAAGTTATATATTTTGTACTATTATTATTGCTAAAGGTTAAACTATACGTGTTGATGCATTCATTATAAGTGCATGTAAACTAAGCGGATATCCAGGAGTTTTGAAACTTCTTTTTAGTATGTTTTACTCTAAAAGCGTACTTTTAAGTTTTTCCCTATATTCAGGATTATAATTTTTTATATCACTTTAATCTAATTAAGCGTCTCAGAAAGTTTTGCCTTAGTTTGCTATCCATTCTTCGATTGTGCTGTAAATGACTGCTTTTTGCTGTAAGGCATTCCAACTTCCGAAACGGTAATTACTCACTGCGCGTTCCTAGCTTTTTATTTTAACTTCACAATGGGAGCCCGAATATTACTTTAGTGGAAATTTTAAACAAAATATGGAATAATAATCTTTACTCTTCTTAGGATAGTGGGTCCAAACAAGTTGCGGAGCTATTTATTGTGAGATAGTTTTTGCCAGAGAAGGAAATAAGTTTCGTTTGAGGTTGTAAAATTGGCTCACTGCAAGACCTGGTGTAAAAATGACGTTTATTTCTTAGAAGGAATTGATTTCGGGAAATAAATGAAAAAAGTGTTCTGAGGCAAAAAGAAATAAAAAAACTAAATAAAAATGAATCATTTTATAAAGATCCACTTTTACTTTACGAGGATTAAATAACGCAGTGAAGTCAAAACTTCTACTATAAAGCGTTGTTAGTAATCCATATATACCTTTTCATTCTTTATATCACTTCTAAATCTAATTACTTTATAATTTATAATTTAATACACATCCTCACTAAGCACATTTTTTCTCGATTTTATTGTGATTTTTCTAGCAAAACAGTACCGCAATGTTGTTAAAAAATAAGCTACTAGAAAACGGAGTGTGAGCTTTAAGAGGAAACGTCATCCAGCAATTCGAAGAAATACTCTGAAGAAGTTTTCTTCAGTATGGTTTAGATTTTTATAATTTTTTTGATGTAAACTAGTATTTAATTTGCCATTATCTACAGTGCAAAAAATGAACTGTTGTTTTTACAGTATAATTCTGGCAGCCGAAGTTCCAATTTAAAACTAAAATGCACAGTAATAAACTGCAAAACTCGTAATTTTACAATTTCTTACTAAAAAGTAAGAAATTTTACAGTTAATTGCCGTAAAATTTAGCTGTATCATACTGTAAAAAGGAGCAGTATAATACTGGCAGCAGAGGTTCCAGTTTAAAACTATAAAATGCACGGTAATAAACTGTTAAATTAGCAGTATTGAAGTTTATTACTGTTAAATTAGCAATTTTAGTTTATTACTGTAAAGGTAGCAATTATACAGTTTATTACTGTAAAGTTAGCAATTTTTACAGTTTATTACTATAAAATTAGCTGTATTATACTGTGAAAACAACCTTCATTTTTTACAGTGTACTCTTATCATGTTTTGTGTACTTTTATTTTACTTATTAATTATTTACTATTCTGTTTACACATTTTGTTTTGTGTTTAACGAATTGCAGTTATTTTTATTTCCTTCGGTTTCTTTTTGCCCTTTTCTATACGTTACAATTGCTTCAGTGCATAATTTTTTTCCATCAGCAAATTTATAGCTAATTTATTCATAAGTGCTTTCATTCAGTTGACAATATTTATTATCTATTGGATTCTTGGAAATTTATTACGTAACGGTTTTTCGTGATAGTATTATCCATTAAATTTCGGCCCTTGGTTTCATTTTGTCTTGTTTGTTTTGGTAATCTCCCTCTTTCACTATTAAAACTTTCTTCTATTCCAACGTGTTGCTTTCTTGGGTGACTTTTCATCCTAAAGTTCACACTTCGTTGCAATTGAAAAATGAGTTCCTTGCAACCCCAAACACGTGTCTGCAAATCTTTGCAATTTTTGTGCGCTAAAACTTTGAGTATTCTTATTCATTTTTTGAGGACAAAGGTATTTATTCCATTTTTAATGATAAGCTTATTTTCTGTGTTTGATCCTTTTTCATTTATTGGTTGAGAAATTAATTGAATTATTATATTTTTAATTTTTATGGTTTTCCTGTAAAATATTATGGTTAAGGTAGATCTGAAAAAATGTATACATGATTTTTTTCATAAAATTCGTATAAAAATTCCCAAGTTAAGAATTGCTCATAACGGGGTGACTTCGTGACATAAAAACAGCTTTGTTTCAGTTTTTTTTCTTCATAGATATTCGTATAAATATACACGCGCAAATGTATGCTTTTCTCACTTGGTAAAAATTTCAACGTGTTTTAGTAACGATTTAATTGAACATGTTTAGTCAGAAACTTATATAAATTAGATTTTGTCAAGTTTTAGCCCCTTCTTAGCAAATGCGTTTTCCCCAATTTCGGGTTTTTCTCATTTAGACTCAAAAATATCGGCATCGGGGAACTGAATCTGGAAGCCTAATTTATCCACTGGCTTTCCTTAACTTGCAAAAAGTTAACTTTTTCTTGCAATGTCCACTTAGTGAAATTTGATCGCCAGTGCTATAATTGAGAATTTTCCCAAAGAACATTTGATGAATGAATGGCTGACTTAAATGGAGGCTGCAATTAGGAGAACAAAAGTATCACCTGTCAACGCGTATCTAATCACACTACTAACAGCTTATTCTTTCAATTGATCATTTCGTTGGAAAACTGATGGCTGAGTTATAGTTATTTGCCATGTTTTCATTTCATTATTTTGGACTGCTACGCAAATAATTTTTGTGTACGGGTTGATTTTTCCTTAAATTTGGATAAATTATTGACGTTTGTCAAGTATTTTTTTCAAATTTTTTGTTCGTATGTTACATTAGATTATGCCTGAGAGACTAGATATTATAAAACGATTTCTCCTCTACAAAGTATGAAGATCAAAATTCTTCATGTTTAAATATGTTTTAAGTATCGTGATTGGAATGAGAGCTGCCTCAGTTATCCTAACTTAATTTCCTGTAATTGAATGTTTAACATAAAATGACTGTGTAGGTCTTAATGTAATGAGAAGGATTTTGTATCTATACAATGGTGCTTTTTTTATTATGCTTGCATGAACTGTTATAAAAAAGTTCTAGTTACTTCTTTTTGAAGTAATTCTAAATAACTTATGTAACTTACTTCATCTTCAACGAGTTTACTGAAATACACTGTAAAACGGAATGTTGCTTTTACAGAATATTACAGCTAATTTTATAGTAATAAACTGTAAAAATTGCCCATTTTACGGTACCGTAAAGTCGGGTTACTTGGACCCACAAGGAGGTTACTTGATCCCACAGTAAAATGATAAAATCTGGGTTTGGTACTAGCATTAGAGACTGCAGAGTGCTTCTACCTAGAGAAGAAACGAGGAACTACGTGCAAGTCTTCAACTAATACTAATAAGTACCAAACCTAGATTTTATCATTTTACTGTAATGGGCTCAAGTAACCCCTTAGAGTCCAAGTAACCCAACTTTACGGTAATGAACGGTAAATTTTCGAATTTTACAGTACCAAACTGTAAAATTGCTAATTTTACAGTAATTAAGTCTAAAATGGCTAATGTTACAATTTTTTACCGTGCATTTTTCAGTTTTAAACTGGAACCTCTGCTGCCAGTATTATATTGTTGATTTTATCATAATACAGCTAAATTTTAAGGCAATGAACTGTAAAATAGCTAGTTTTACAGCATTCTACTGTACATATTACAGTTAAATTGGAATCTCGGCGGCTAGTATTGTACTGTAAAAACAACAGTTCAGTTTTTTCAGTGTAAAGTGAAATGCATGAATGGCCTGTTATGAGTGAGTGACGCCCCCCCCCTCCAGCAGAAAATTTTGGTAGTAATTACAATCAACAACGCGGAAACTGACTCAAATCACTGTCATTCTAACCTGCACACTTCAAGTAGGCAACATATATATATATTTTTTTTGCTCTGATTACACTTAATAGAGGAAATAAAGATGAACATAAATTCAGGCTTAACTCATTTAGTCATTTATGCTGCAATTATACAAACCCGTCTAAGTCTGAAAACTATGGATAGCATGTTATATATTATAGAACATCTATTGGTTATACAGTATGTACCACAGATCCAAACTCTAATATGAACTGAATTGCCGCTTGTAATAGATATGCAAAATCTGCGGGGAAATATTCCAGCAGATTATACGCAGTGAATATCTATTATAAGCTCAACATGTTTACATGTTCAACTATAGATAGGTTTCGTAGATGCATTTTGGTAATTGTGAGCATATTTAATGATATGGAGCTAAACTGCAGGTAATATGAAAAAAAAAAAATATCTTGTTGCGTTCCAAACTACTTCTTTAGATTTAACAATCCTGTACACAAAATTGGTTCATAATTATTCTTTATTACATAGTTGCGAAATATTTTTTGAGGAAGCACATCACACATAAATTAAGTTAATTATAATACATTAACATGTTTCAACTTGCAATACAAAAATAATTATTTAAATTAGTTGAAAGAGGACTGATTCAGTGTAAAGATATCCTTCTTCTCTAACTCGTCATTATGGATTCAATTATTTTAAATAACTTTTGTGAAAAATTAAATATTTTGTTTGAACTTACGGAGCTGGATGTAACGACAGAGCTTGCTTTGTTGAGGGACACTACACTCATTTATGGCATATAGATGATCGGAATTTATGCAGAACGCACGAAATTACTCATTTCTGATCAACCTTTATGTCTACAAATAATTCTGTTATGAAACATTTTGCATAGTTGAAATATGTAATTTACATATATGTTAATTACAAGGGTCTGTGATGAGTTTCTGGTAACAACTTGATGAAGGAATATCAGCTTTCCGGAAATTATCGCATTTCAGTTAACACAACTGAATAGTAGGAAAGAATTCAGAATACATTTCAAATGGCATCGCGTGTTACACTTTATTGAGTACATTGCATATCTAAATGTGCCTTCACATTCGTTTTCGTTCAAGCATCCTTTATTAATCCTTACTGATTGTTTCAAAATCTCGAATTGCGACCATCATCTGTGAATGATAAAATATGGGCGTATTTTGATGCGCAGTCAAATATCGTGTATTTCCTTTTTTTAAGGGAGAAAATATCACTCATCATAATTATAAATTTTAAAAATTTTAAAAAATCCATGTGTAAATATGCATGTTGTTTAAAAGGAATGTATTGATTTTGCTTACCGTTTAAAAAAAGAGTTCATTTGGTTTTTTTTTTTCTTTCCTTCTGATGTACTATTGTTTCGTAGATCATATTAGTACTTTCAAGTCAATATAAAAATAGATAAATAAATAAAATAAAATTTTATTTATTAAATAATAAAATAAATAAATAAAATAAATAATAAAATAAAATAGATAAATAAATAAAATAAAATTAAATAAAAAAAAAGACAGCTTTTTGTATTAGGCACCAGAGCTTATGTCACGTTTAATACATACAGTTAATAAGAGCGAATTGTGTTCTTTGTTTTCTTATCTTCGTAAATTTGTATTTCTGATATGAACTAGTTTAGTTTTAGAACATAATACAGATTGAAGAACATTGTCAGACTTTATTACTTGTTGATTTAATAAGTTTTTAAAAGCAGTGTTTTTGAATTATCTTGTTCTTCAATGGAAGCTTCATTTTATTGGATATTTGACAGAATTTTTGACGAAAAAGCCTATTTCTCTTATTTTTTCCCGTTCAATTCTAGTTTTACTCATAGAATTGCTAGCTCTTCAAATTTTAGATATTTAATATATTTTCTTTCAGTCGGCAAGCAGTAAACTGATGCAATATAGAAGATTATATATTTCTATCAATTATCTTTCTAAAAAATAAATAGAACAAGCATAATGTAGAAAAATAAAATATTTGTCCTTTTACAAACATGTCGAATCGCGGTAGAAAGATTTCTATACGAGTAATTCTTACTGCTGGAGTAAAAAAAGGAAGGATGCATCGTTTGTTTAATGGAAACATAAGGGCGAAAAGCAATTTCCAAGAGAGTTTTCAAAAAGGTGCCTGTTTTGAATGCTTCGAGTAGGTTTTTGTTATCTGAGCAGCTTTCGTTGGAATGCGCATACCATTCCTCGCGTTATCAGGCAACTGTGTATTGATAAGTCCTGAAAATGTGAGGCAGAGCTGTTTTCGTAGCAAATAAAATAGTTGGCTAATGTAAGGGGACGCGAATTATTAGACATATATGCAATCACGGAAACTTACGAAAGATATGAGTTGAAGTAGTTTATCCTTATTACACAAAATATTTAGTCTTGTTATTTCTTATTTCAAAATATAAATGTTAATATTGGTTTAAAGTGAAGTTTCTTTTAAACTAACTTTAGCGTTTCTTTTGCATATTTCAAGTTTAATTCGTAGTTTATTGTAATTACTGAATAAAATGATACTTTACTTTTCGATAAGTTGCTTTCATATTTAAAAGCAGATTAAAAACTGGATTATTTTAGTGAAAAAAGAAAAAAAAAAGCAATAGGAATGCATATGACAAGTCTCTGCTAACTGTGGGCGACAGTGATCATGTAGTAGTGCTTGCTTATTACAAAAAATAATACTTAAATTAAATAAATAAACTTCAGTATCACCGGCCTCAGTAAAGAAGATTCTGGTTGAAAAAATATCTCTATCATAATTTAAAGTTTAACTGAATATCAAGTTTATTATTTTTTAATTTTAGTTTACATAAGCTACTCGCATTTTCGACAATTTCATCAATTATTACTACTTTTGTTTCTCTCTCTCTCTCTTTTTATTTTAAGTATCAATCTCACTCTTTGTAAACTACACTGCATTTCTCTGAACTTTTCTAATAGTCATCTACCCATTTATTTCTTTTCCATTTACATGTGGTAAAGAAGCACTTCTATTTACTTGTTGGAGTTCACTGGAAGTGCCACCTTTACATTGCAACTAGTGCATCTCCCTGCATTCAAGTGCTTATGCATTTAGGATATTCTGAATCGAGGGATTTCATCGCAGAATGAAACATTCAGCAAAGTGCCATCTTGTTCTACATGTGCAGTGTTTAAATGAGATATTCCAATTAAATTTTGGAGTTCCGCAATCCGCTCTGAATTCATAATGATAAAGCGGGGCGCTGAAGCTCGTGTAGTACCGCAGCTGTTTACATTTTGCATTTCCGAAATCCAGTGTGCCTTTTATCCGTGTGTCACATGTCTGTCGCTTCAAGCATGCACGGCACAATCATAATTTCATAAGCCCGTGTTCATTTTCATGAGATTCATAAAGAATTCACAGAAATGGTTCTCCTGGAATAATTTCTGAAGGGTTTCAGCAAATCGAGGAATTCCTGCGTTGTAAAACAGCCGTCAAATCAATGGCATTTTTAACTTGCTTTAGAAAATGAACAGCGGCAATACATTATTTAAATGTGGTAAAATAATAGAATACTAATTAGCTTTCGAGATAAATTGCTGGACTTATTTTATAGACAAAATGTCATTATTTAGAATAGCGTCAATTATGTTTGAAAACGCTTAGAAGGAAGCCGAATAGTATGGGCAACCGTTGAATAAATTTTGTCGCGGTACGATACTTGTTCATTATAAGTGAACGTCTTGATAATCTATTGCCTTATAATATCATTCATCTAATGAATAAATTAAGATAATATAGTTCTACGAGCGAGGAATGTAATAAGATTTTTCAGGACTCAAAATAGTGTATATTAAAATTAAAACAATCTGTTTCCCTAATGATCCCAGTGTGTTTAGTGTTATTTTCTGTAATTATATTTTAACAGTCACATTAGCATGCATTAGCTAATTCTTCACGGCCGTTTATTGGAGTGTTTAGTTTCAAAATGTATTTACGTTAATTTGCCATCCGAAACTTGTTTGATCTAGCAAAAGCATAGAAGATTTTTAGCAGATGATCCAGCTATCTTACGATTCATCACTAGCGAGTCACATAAAAGGCACTTTAATCTCTCTTACCCCCCCCCCTCCCTTAAATGCTATTTTTATAGCATTGTATCTACTGTTGGTTTTTAGCTTTAAAATTTCTAGAAATTAGGAAAGAAACCCAGCAATTTCAACATCTAAATTATCATTAAAGTAATATTTTTACTAAAGCATTATATTCAAAATTTACTTACTCAAGGAAAAAAGTGGTTTATTCTAATTGCGGACATTACTTTTGTTTCTTTATTTATCTCTCTAAGCTTAAAAGCTTTTAAATTGATAATTAGTGTCACTCAAAGTAGTTAATACATTCTATAGTTTTTAACCGTGTTTGTTTAGTTTTCTTTTAAGTTTGGTAACGTTTCTGAATCTATTAAATTTTATTCAATGTATTACTACTTTAAGTGCTTCAAATATGTGAAATACATTGCAGAAGTGTTTTTTGTAAAATATGTAATAATTAAATTGAGATGAGAACTATTTTTAATTTTTGAACAAGATCATGTTTCCACTTTCCATCTATAGACTAGACTTGATTTGTTTGGTAGATCTAGAGAACTCAGTTTCTGTACTAATATTGATTTTACTGAACATTTTTTACTAAAATTTAATTTCACAAAAAAAAGGAATGAGTATAAGTACAAAACAATATAAGACTCCTGCATTCTTTTCTATAAGAGTTAATCCCTCCTAAATCTACCTTTTCTTTTAATGAACTTTTTTTTCTTAATTATTTTACTCAATGCTCAGTATGAGGCTCACTTGTATTTTTAGCGAAAAATCAGCTGGACCTACCTAATCATTAAAGTTGCCCGGTTATTTTATTCCTTTTTTTTTCTGCTACAGCAAGGAACACCCTTTTTATATGTATTTTCGTTAAAGTAAAAAAGAAAAGAAAAAAACATAGTGAAATTAACCATTACTTAAATACTGATAACAATTATCACATTAACTTCATTAAAACTTGAAAATGCTGATTTTTTTTTAACCTTATCCTGCTCGAGAAATATTAAACTAGTTTTAATGCTTCTTTTTAAATAAACTAACCGCTAAATGCAATTTTCTCAACTTCAGTTAAATAAATCCAGCTGAAAATAATTTTCTCATTACTTGTCTTTCCTGGAGTTTAAAGCCAACGAATGAGGCGACTGTTTCTCACCTAATCTTTTCTCTCAGCGCCCGAGTGCACACTATCTTTAATTAAACATTCTGCCAATCTACAGAGTGCGAAATTTGCATAGAAATGAGGCAAAATCATTTCCGAAACTTTTCAAAACTAATAACGTCTCTTAAAGTTGCCGAGAGTCTGTTAGTTGGAGGGCTATTGGAATCAATTTATGTGGATATTCCTTTGAAATTATTAGCAGAACTTCAGAGGAAAAAAATAAGTAAAGAAATAAATACTAAAGGAAGAAAAAAAAACATGTAAAACCGATACTTTTTTTGTAGCTTCGGTATTTGAAATTAATTTAGATAACGTAATAAAGATTTTGAAAAGAAGAACGTAATTAGTTTTATTATTATTTAAAATTTAAGGAAGTTTAATTTTATACTTACTTTCTATCCATTTAAGTTATTACAAAATATGCATTAATATACTATACTTATTTAAGCCACTAAGCGATAGGGATTCTATATCAAAATAAAATTTCTGTATTTGAAATAACAGTGCATTGATAGCTTCAAAACAAGGAAAAGAAATCTCTTAACCCTATAAAATAGAGTAAGTAACCCTATGTAATAAGAGTCATAGTGCATTATATGACTTTTTTCTGGTAAAATAGCGCGCCTCATTCCATTTCGGGGGGAAAAATAAAAAGAAGAATTGAATTTTTGGATTCACACATTTTGTAATATTTATATTTGCATTCAAAGATTTCATCATCTCAAAGGGCATTAGGCTGTCTCGTAGGACTGTCCTGCTGTTATTCCTGAGATTAGATGTCTTACTATTGCTCCGAGTAATTAGCAATACTGTTTTAGATGATTTATTTAAATTGACAACCCAAAAATCGTTTACGGTTTTCCTACTTTAATTTGCTAAATTTGGTGTGCCCCGTGAGGAATTTTACGTTGTGGTAACATACACCCCACCGCTACCTAACAATTAACAGTTTAATTATTAAAAAAATTTTTTGCTGAAAAAAATTAACATTTGATTCTAAGTCTAAATTGGGTCTAAATGCAAGAAAATAAAAGGGAGAAGGTCAAAGAAGTCATTTACCCCCTCCTTAGATTACTCACTTTTAAGCCGTTACAGATCTGATGAGTGTTGCAGATCTGATGTTAATATGAGCTACATATCTGAGTTTATGCTTTAAGTCGTCATTAACATCTCTAAAAATGATATCACTTCCTTGCATTTTTAACATAGAATTAAGATAATTATAATAAAATGTATATATTAGCTAAAACATCAAATTTCATTATAAAGAAGCATTTTTTGGGAATAAAAATGAGCATAAAGATTTTTAGATAAAATAAATTATGAGATTACCAAATCCAAGCTAATAAAACATTTGTTTTGTTTTGAAACAACACACAACTTTAACTTTTTCAACGCACAACACCACAACACTGCTGCTTGCTTTTCTTTAATTAGCTGCAGAAAATTTAATTTCTTGATCAGAAATTCAAATTTAGCATGTTTGTTATTATCTACTTATTTAGCAAAGTTATGAGAAATTGAAGCACAAAAAAAAAAAAAAAAAAAAAAGGTAATAAATAAATAAATAAAAATATTAATTAATTAACTTAATTTCTGCAGTGTCAATTTTTCTTATTTTACTTACTTCTATTGTCAGGTCATACACACTACAAATGAAGCAATTGTACTAAAACTCATTGCTTTTCATTTTTTAAGAACAAAAATATTCAATATACACTGAAGTGACAAAAAGCATGGGATAGCAATATGCAAATTTTCAGATGGCAGTAGCATCGCATAGAACAGGTATAAATGCGCAGTGCTTTTACAGAGCTTTCATTTCTGTTCAAGTTATTCATGTGAAGAGGTTTTAACGTGATGATGACCGCACGACGTGAATTAACAGACTTTGAACGCGGAATGTTAGTTGGAGCTAGACGCATGGGTCATGCCATTTCGGAAATCGTTAGAGAATTCAACATTCCCAGATCCACTGTGTCAAGAGTGTGCCGAGAGTATGAAATTTCAGGCATAACATCCCACCATGGACAGCGCAGTGGTCGACCGCCTGCACTTAAAGATCGAGACCGGCGACGTCTGCAAAGAGTCGTAAATTCTAACAGACAAGCAACACTGCGTCAAATCACCGTAGAAATCAATGTGGGACGTACAATGGACGTGTCTGCTAGAACTGTGCGGAGAAATTTGGATTTCTTGGGCTATTCCAGCAGAAGACCGACTCGAGTGCCTTTACTGACAGAACGACATCGCTTGCAGCGACTCTCGTGGGCACGTGAGCATATCGGTTGGTCCCTAGATGAATGGAAAACCGTGGCCTGGTCCGATGAGTCACGATTTCAGCTGGTAAGAGCCGATGGAAGGGTTCGAGTGTGGCGCAGACCCCACGAAGCCATGGACCCAAACTGTCAGCAAGGCACTGTTCAAGCTGGTGGTGGCTCCGTAATGGTGTGGGCTGTTTTTTCATGGCATGGACTTGGTCCTCTAGTGCGACTGGACCGAACATTGACTGGAAATGCTTATGTGCAGCTACTTGGAGATCACTTGCAGCCATTCATGGACTTCATGTACCCAAACAACGATGGGATTTTTATGGATGACAATGCGCCATGTCACCGGGCCACAACTGTTCGCAATTGGTTTGAAGAAAATTCTGGACAATTCCAACGAATGATTTGGCCACCTAGATCGCCCGACATGAATCCCATTGAGCATTTATGGGACACCATCGAGAGGTCTGTTCGTGCCCAAAATCCTGCCCCATCAACGCTTTCACAATTATGGACGTCTATCGAGACAGCATGGCTCAATATTCCTGCAGAAGACTTCCAACGACTTGTTGAGTCCATGACACGTCGAGTTGTTGCACTTCGCCGGGCAAAAGGAGGGCCGACACGATATTAAGAGGTATCCCATGACTTTTGTCACTTCAGTGTATATGGCTAAAACCTATGATTTTGGCTTTTTAATAATTCTGAAACGTGAGAGTTAGTTCCTTAACATATTTGCTGTTTTTCATTGTTACCGCTCTGACAAACCAGCAGTGTTTTTTTTTTTTTTTTCTTTTTTTTATTTCCGAGTCGATCGCGCTAAACCAAAATCAAACACATGTTTTTTTCACTTGAAATATAGGACTATACTTATCTATAAAATAACTTTTTAAATAATAAAAACTGCTCATTTTAGAGCGTGTTACCGATCTGATGACTTAAATGACACACATTTAATAAAATTACTTTAAAAAATCTTACCTACAGTTTTAGATGCAGAAATGAAAATTTTTAATTACGATGCGATAAAACATCACACCAGGTACTCAGTATCACGTGGTATCAGTGCAGGAAATGATCTTGGGAGCCTAAATATAGATCGGAAGTTATTGTTACCGCTCTGATGACGAACTGAGTAACACGCGTATTTTGCATCGGCTAGAAAATCAGAAATCGATTAAAACAAAATGAAGTAAAATATTAACAAAGGGGTAAAAATAGAATCGTTATTTGTGCAAGTGCGTTTTTTTTTTTTTTGGTAAGTTAGAAAGTGCGCGTGACCGGTTTGCATGCTAAGCTTTGCTGCTGGGGACACGTTACCGATCTGATTTTTGCAATATAAAAAAAAATATTTTCTGAAGATTTTTTTTTTTTTTTTGATGTTATTAGATGAAATAAAAGCAAAACCTTATCTTCTTTCTGGGGAAAATTATTTTTTTCACTAGTTATTGAAATACTAGTGAAAATTCACTTTGGGACTCAAATTGGCACTTTTCTAAACATTAGCTCATATATATATATAGGGTGAGTTCTGGTAAGTGCGTACCCTTTTTTTCAAAGTTCATGTTCTCAAGGATGCTGCTCCGTTGAAAAATCTTGTACACTCACAATTTTTTTTTAGTTTTCTTTCCAGATCCTTTACTAAGATGTTCAAGCATATAATGTGTCAAATAAACCATAAGCATAGGTTTTGTGACCTAGTTTATGACACCTATTCTAAGGTACGCACTTTCCCTACCTAGTGGGGTAAGTGCGTCCACCTTAAATTATGTGAATATGAGCAGGAAAAAACTTCTGGCACACATTAAATATGTTAGGTAGTTGCCTTGGGATAATTCCTAACACTAGAGATCAGCACTTGATTGCATGGATGAAACGCAATCAGTGATATCCCACGTGTCTTACGAACAACTGTGATTTGAAGTTTGAGAGAGTTGTGTCTGTGATTCTTCCTTTGTCCTTTTAATAAGACCAAGGGAGCAAATGTAAGTTGTTTTTTATTTAGTAATAATCACTTATAATCTACATAGTTTATTTTGGTTTAATACATTAATCAGTCTGCGTTTAAGCCAGGGTTCGCACTTACCCCTTCTTAAATGTAAAATGAGATATGTGCGTCCAATAGCGTTGTTGTGAGTGCGTACCACTGTGATTTCCTTTAATTCTATTTGTATGGTAGATCGTTAGGTGACCTGAGTGAACAATTCGTTTTTTGTTTTTTGTTTTTTTTTTTCCTTTTATTTCTTTTTTTTTTTTTTTGAATAAATACGGTTTTAATATTTTTCTTATTAGAATCAGCAGAAGTAAAAAAAAAACACAAAATAAAGAGCAAAAAAAAAAAAAAAAATAATAATAATAATAATTGATCATGCTATAATACTTGTACTTTTTTTTCTTGTACATTGAAATAGTTTTTTACAAGGTGTTCTTAATTTTGTTAAATATGATTCATTCATTATTTCACCTTCGTTTTTTGAATCAGTTGGTTCCTCATTAAGTATTTCACTTAATTTCATTGCTTAATTTGTGATTCTGGTTTAAATTAAGTATAGCTTATGATCGCTATTTTCAACGAAAAATGTACGGACTGATACTTAAAAGTCAATATATTTCAGAGATAATGAATAAAATTGAAATCTTACGCCGCATTCAATGTGAATACTTGATGGAAATGACGTCGGATTTATAATCGGTTTATAAAAGAGTTATGAGCAAAATTAAAGGTGAATTACGAGAGTCGGATTTTCCACGTAATGGTACAAACTTGCCTCATCACAATGGTACGCACTTGCTCCGAATAATAGTACGCATATGCCTCATGATAGTGGTACGCACTTGCCCCATCAAAATGGTACGCACTTACCCCCACCTTACTTTAAAGAAAGGGAAAGTGCGTACCGTCATATAAACAAATTTTACTTAGAGTATTTGATCAAAATACCCCATGTATGTTATTAGTAGCTATTATTAAAAAGAAACAACTTGCATTTCTTGACTTCAATTGCTTGGTATGACTACAAGAGAAACTGAAACAAAACCTTCTCATTCTTTACTTTAGAGTTTTTTTAAAGACATTTAAGTTGTCTCTGATTGTGTTTCGTCTATTGAATCCATGCCTGAATTCTACCTATTGAAATTATCATTAGACAGTTATCTAACATAGTCGATGTGTTGCAGAAGCCATTTTAGAACAGTGTTCATGTAATTCCCAGTGGACGCACTTACCAGAACTCACCCTATATATATATATATATATATATATATATATATATATATATATATATATATATATATATATATATATATATATACATTGTAAAAACTGAATGTTGTTTTTACACAATAATACAGCTATTTTATAGTAATAAAATGTAAAAAATTTTACTGTTGCAGTACTAAACTGTAAACTAAATTTAATGCTAATTTTACAGTTTAATATCGCGTATTTTACAGTGTTGAGCTGGAACCTCTGCTGCCAGTATTATACTGTTGTTTTTACAGTATAATACAGCTAAATTTTACGGCAATAAAGTGTAAAATTTTTAACTTTCGGGTAAGAAACTGTAAAATTTGGTAGTTTTGCAGTTTATTACTGTGTATTTTAGTTTTAAATTGGAACCTCGGCTGCCAGTATCATACTGTAAAAACAATTAATTTTTTGCAGTGTGTGTATATATATATATATATATATATATATATATATATATATATATATATATATATATCACCTCACCAGTTGAGAATTGATGCTCAGTCAAATAAAGGCATTTTATCAAGCAAACCATAGTTTGAAAGATCTGAGCAAGGGGTCTGAAAGAAAAGCAAGAAGTTACCCTATTGAACGTCTCCAATGGTGGCAGGCTTCTGGAAGGGCGGCCGCGATGAATGAGCCACGGCCCCCACATAGAGGCTGGCCTCTGGCTTAGGCCGCCGCAATTAACCTCCGCTAGACGTAGATTGGAGGGGGCGCGTCATTAATCAGTCAGAGAAAGATGCAGGTCCGAACCATGAACAGGAGCAATTAGCAATCATTTTTTAAATAGTTTATTTAAATTGAAAATACAAAAAATCGTTTTAAGTCTTCTTACTTTAATTGACTAAATTGTGTGTGTCCCTGTGAGGAACTCAACGTTGTGGCTACATACACCCCAACCCTACCTCACCACCCTTACTACATTACTATAGATATATATCACCTCACCAGTTAAGGATAAGGATTAATGCTTAGGGGACCACTTTCATCCAAGCAGTCTACGACCTAGACACACGGAACCTACACATGGAGTCATAGTCTCGGGAGCGATTTCCTAAGACAGCAGAAGCTCTCTTGTAGTTATCCCAAACACAATGACTGCGAATTTGTCGACAGTCTGGTAATTCAACCTATAGTACAGCCCTTTACGAATAGCATTCAAGGGGGAATTTTCCAACAGGATAACGCTCGCCCTCACACCGCTGCTGTAACGCAATGTGCTCTACAGAGTATTGACATGTTACCATGACCTGCAAGATCACCAGATCTGTCTCCAATTGATCACGTATGGGATATCTTTGGACGGCAACTCCAGCATCAATCACAGTCAGCAATGACTGTCCTAGTATTGACACAACAAGTGCAACAAGCATGGCACTCCATACCACTAAGTGACATTCGGCGCCTGTACGACACAATGCATGCACGCTTGCAGGCTTGCCTTCAAAATTCTGGAGGTTACACCGGCTATTAATCCTTTGACGGTTATGGAAATGAGCTGTTCCCGTTTACTTATATCGCGCAGCATTAGGAGTAAACAGTAGTCGAAAGTGGCAGCTGTTTTCCCCCGCCGTTCTTCCGAAAATGTCACCTTTCTCTGGCGATGCCGTAGATAGCTCGCCTCGCGCGTTTTAAAAATTTCTTAAAGTATTTATAGAACAGTACATCAGTGCAGAATAATAATGGCCAACGAAGTCAGCTCGTCAGCGCTCATTGGGGAAAAATTTCACTACGTGAGTAGTGCTCGTTACTAACCATTTCGGTCAAAATCTTGCTCCCGAACGGAACTCGTTTGCGCGCATTATGAAACACGATTCGATTGCGAGCTGAACTCGTTCATAACCATCAAAGGGTTAAAGTAACATAATTTTACATTTGCACAACATTTTCTTGAGCTTAAATTAGCCAGTGATCTTGTACATTTAATCAATTAAACACGTTATCTAGACAATTGCATTGCCCAAATTTCATTACTCTACAGTAATTTTTCTTGGTGTTGGGATTTTTTTTCTGCCAGTGTATATCACCTCACCAGTTAAGTATTTATGCGCAGCCAACGAAAGGCATTTTATCGAGCAAACCATAGTTTGCAAGACGTGAACAAGGGGTCTGAAAGAAAATCAAGAAGTGACCTTATTGAACGCCTCCAATGGTGGCAGGCTTCGAAAATGGCGGCCGCGATGAATGAGCTACGGCCCCCACATAGAAGCTGGCCTCTGGCTTAGACCGCCGCAATTAACCTCCGCTAGACGTAGATTGGAGGGGGCGCGTCATTAATCAGTCAGGGAAAGGTGCAGGTCCAAACAATGAAGCTACCGGTAGCGAGTTAATGCTCAAGCTTTAATGTTCATTATTTGGGCGCTCATCTGCCTTGCTCGAGGAAGCCCAAGTCATTGTAATATTTCTTTTATTATCACTTAAGAGAATGTTTTTTTTTGTTTTTGAGATCCATTTTCTTTTTACGATAACCGCGGAAGTGAGGTGTGATAAATGCGGGATCGCTGGGTGCGAAAAATGAACGTGTCCCAGAAGGAGAACATCTATAAATTTGATAAATGACGCATTTTTAATTTTGAAGGATTTTTTTCGTGTATTATGTCTTGCGGAATATATTGGAGGAATGTTTCTTTGAAGATATTTCTTACACGAAATTGTTTAATATCTTTTAAAAATTATCTTAAGTATTTATATGTTTCATTTTTCATTTATTTATTTCAAAAATGAATAAACGAATAAATAAAAACTAAAACATTTTTGTTTCCATTTTTTCAACTTGATGTATTCACTTTCATTCTCCAACACTGGACATATTTAGTTTACCCTATTGGGTTAGTCGATTTCTCAGCTATGTCATTGCAGAAAGCAACATTACGTTGTATATACCTCCTACGCGAATAATATGTTTCAATATCTTGAATTTCATTTTTCTGCTTAGTATAAACACTATTGTAATTATAATTATTTTGATGAAGATGTGTTTTCTTTGTATGAGTATTTTTAGCAAAAGTTATCCTATAAGTCACTGTTCATTCTACCTTTTATTTAACTTAAGTTATTACGAATGTGGACTAGTTAGTTTTAGGAGTCATTGCATTATTATTAATGGACGGCGAAACAAATGCTAAGAAGGTTGCTTGTGGTTCAAAATTCATTTGTTAAAGCTGTGCCTCTTTTTCTTACATTGGTTCCATGGATTGTTTTCCACTTTTAATAAAAATGAGAGTAAAAGGCAACGTGGAGAAAATATTCTTCTTGCAAATTAATCTTTACCAATTTATGTCTAGATTAAGGGCTAGATATTTTTGGGTATCATTGCTCAGACTCTCATTTCGTGCAAGATTTATCTCTCACTAGAAGCTCAGTGTGGTTTGCGAGAGGGCTGTTGAAGAACAAAATAGCGCTTCAGGGTATTTCGCCTTGACATGTTGAGTGCCGACAGCTGTATTGGTGACTGGAGGAGGCGAGGGGGACTCAAGGCGTCAGGACGAAAAAGACTTTCACTTCCCCGATGGGCGGTCTTCACTGCCACTTCATTTGAAAAAGATCTATGTCGGCACTCACCTTCACATTGTCTCGCCTCTAGGCAGACGGAAGTTTGGTAGCTACAAATTTTATGTAACTTTGAATGCAATATAATTTTGCTTCTGAGCTCAAGTGATTGAAATGTTCTCGATGTAAGTTTATTGGGAACATTGGGTGAAGACGCCATAGTTTTCACCGTTATTTAATATGAAATAGTGCATTGGTTTTATTTTCAAAAATCCAATTTATCAACAAAATATGCACTTTTGTGATTTTTAAAAATTATGTTTCGCTTTGAATATGAA
Source organism: Uloborus plumipes (assembly GCA_038373865.1). Classification (NCBI taxonomy): domain Eukaryota; kingdom Metazoa; phylum Arthropoda; class Arachnida; order Araneae; family Uloboridae; genus Uloborus; species Uloborus plumipes. The sequence continues at coordinate 60,964 of JAXGGA010002989.1, forward strand.
TTTTTTAACACCGATAATTAATGATTACAGAATTTTTCCATTGCAGCATCTTACACATATCTTTGGGTAAGATGCCAACAAGCAAATTGCGCTTGGGAAATGATGATTGGACACTATGTATGGGGCCAGCTGCTGCATACAATGTACTTTATCGAATCACATTTTTCCGACTTTTCAGTGTAGTTTTCTAGATCTGTGTTTCGAGTAGGATCATTTACTTCTCTAGGACGTGTAAAGCTATGGTGTCGTCTCCAACATCAAACGAGAGTTAAGCTTTTAATTCTCTTAAAATTAGTACTAGCATTTGATAAACCTCGTGGTGACGTTGGACACTTTTTTAAACAATACCTTGTACAATATTTCAGAAGCAATAAGCAACCATCAATACCTGGGTACCAAGTTCTGTCATCAAATACGCTCCTTTTGTGAAACACAACATTAAATGAGATTGAAGCTTTCAAATATCTTAAAAATTAGTACTAGCTTTAGTTAAATGGTGTGGCGACGTAGGGCACTTTTTTAAGAAATACCCTGGACAATACGTCATAAAGAAATGCTCAACCATCGACTCTTTGGTTAAGGTCTGCCATCAAACAAGCTTTATTTTTGAAACCCAACATCAAATATGACTCAAGCTTACAAAGATCTTAAAAATTAGTACTAGCATTAGCTAAATGTCGTGGTGACGCAGGACACTTTTTACCCTCATTTCGCAATTTCCTCATGAATTTATAAGATCTAGTGAAAGCAATTAACGCGTCTGTAGAAGACGAACACACTTCCGGCGCGTCATTAAGAAAACATTAGAAACGAGCATCGGCAGATTCCTTCTTGCCGTCTACTAATCCTTCGGCCATCGGAAGCTGAAAGAAGATCATTAAAGGCGAAAACTGCAGACTTGGGAATACGATTAACGCCCGCTATACCGGGAGGGGGGTGGGGTGGAGGCTTTCCTTTTACTTGGATTTACTCATTGTGTTTGATGTCTTTAAAGATTCGCCCGCAATGAGATTCCTCTTGAGACCTCCCGCAAATTACAGCACATTAGCGATTGAAATTTGACGTTCCTTAATCAGATTCTCAAGTTTCCAATGAGTTTTAATGATTCTTCATATCGCTTTCCATTTCAGACACATTGTGTCAGTTGCATGTGACCTGAAGAGCGATAGCATTGCCTGCCTTACTGGACGTAGGGAATTCGTTGCTGTACAATTCACTTCTTATTCTTCCGCCGCCAAGATATGTTTGGTTTCAACTTTTTTCTCTCTTTATTTTAGGATTCAACTCTAAATTATAAAACGTTATCCAGCCGGCATTGCTTGAACGATGTAAAATATTAATTTTATTGTCTTTAAACGTTTGCTACTATTAATAAAGAATAGCTGCTCGATTGGTCCTAATGTAACGTTATTTTGGTAAAGAAAAGCAAGTGATTTGTTCCACAGTTGAAATTTAAAATGTTTTTCCTACTTCAGGATTATTTTTTTAATGACAATTATAACTATAAATTATATATACATATATGTATATCTTAAGCTATGTGCAGTCATAGAAAGTAGTCTCTCTCTCTCTCAGTTTCCCCATATATTATATATATATATATATATATATATATATATATATATATATATATATATATATATATATATATATATATATATATATATATATATATATATCTATCTATCTATCTATCTATCTATCTATCTATATATATATATATATATATATATATATGAGAGAGAGACAAAGAGAAATTTGTATCCTTAGTGATAAGGTTTATTATTATTATTATTATTATTTCTTTCTTACTTTTTTACAAGCAGTAAACAAAATGCTTTCATATCATGTAGTCATTACAACGAAACGAACTACAAGTTTTTTAAAAAAAAATTGTTATAAAACAATTAGGTTTTTTCAGCAACCTTTCAAAGAAAGTGATAAGTAATAAAATACTTTTGTCAAGTTCTCGAAATGCGGCCAAAAAAAGTTGTATTTTTGTTGAATTCCGAAGATTAATTGAAAAAGTTCAGAAAACATAGAACTTATTTGGACTCCCCGTCAAAGGTTAAAACGCTCTCTAAAAGATCATAAATCGTAACACAGTGCTAACTTTTTCCTGCCATAACAAATTGAATCAATGTAAGAAAAGTGGCAACTAAAAGAACCAACATTTTTTTTCCTTCAAATCAACAAAACGCAAAAAAACGATAAAAACTAAATTCCAAAATAAAAAATGTAATTTAAGCTTTTTCCGCAATATGCTTCAACTCGCACCCTTGCCGAATATTGGAAATGCAAGAAAAGGAGGAAAAATACGATCGGCCGAAAATTCGCCGGCGTGGCGTTTTCGCATTTCTTGTCATATTTCAGAGGTGTAAAGCGGAAATTCCCCACAAACATTCGAGTCAAGGCTTGCGTTTAAGGCTAAACATGAGTAATGAAAGGAATTCAATGCCTTGCCAAATGCTTTTCGTATCGGGCAACACATTGGGCTCGCGAATAATCGCTTTCAGTGGCGCATATTATTTGCTACTGCCTCAGCGGAAATTAATTTTTTGCAGCATTCAGTATGGATAAATTGCATGTTTTCGGGGATTGTTCTTTTACGGTTGGGATCTGCATTTTATTTTAATGGTACATTTAACAGGCTGGTGGCTGAAACAGTATTTTGAACCTTGAGATAATGCAATACTTTGCTTGTCATGGACATTTGATTGTTGGGAAATATTTACTATCGTTTTTCAATAAAATTGTTAAATAGCAAGCAATATACGTCTCAGTATACTTTCTGTCCATAACATATATTTGTGCATGAGGGGTAAAGAGCAAAGTCGAAAAAATAAATTAGCCGAGACATGAGCGTAAAACTGTTCTTTCGTGATGATTATACCACTGAACTGTCCTTTATGGGCTTATGAAGTTAAAATTTGTTGATATAAATCCTAGTGATGTATACCTCTAAATGTACTATCGTGTTCTTTATATGTATAAAAAAAAAATGAGTGAGATAGTGTTAAAAATAGTAGAAAAAGTTGAGTATGTTGGTGCTCATATTTTCAGTTTTGCAAAAAGAGGGACATATAGCCATTACCTTTTCGCGCAAAGATATGTATTTGTTCAATTCTCATGAAATCAAACCAATGTTTCTACTGTCGAAATTCTCAGCTGGCATTGTATTATATGAGTATGCAATCTGTTGGTTGTATTGTTATTTTTTCTTTCTACCTTAATCTAAACATGAGTAATGAAAGGAATTTAATGCCTTGCCAAATGCTTTTCGTATCGGACAACACATTGTGGCTCGCGAATAATCGCTTTCAGTGGCGCATATTATTTGCTACTGCCTCAGCGAAAATTATTTTTTTGTAGCATTCAGTATGGATAAATTGCATGTTTTTGGGGATTGTTCTTTTACGGTTGGGATCAGCATTTTTTTAATGGTACATTTAACAGGCTGATGGCTGAAACAGTATTTTGAACCTTGAGATAATGCAATAGTTTACTTGCCATGGAAATTTGATAGTTGGGAAATAGTTATTATCGACTTTCAATAAAAATGTTGAATATCAAACAGCATAAGTCTCATTCTATCTTTTTTGCCAGACTAAGATACCATGGGAATTGGTAAATTATTACAAAAAGTATTTTACTATAATATCATCCAGGAAATATAGATCATATTTAATAAGTTATAGCAAGGAAATGGTTGAGGTTAACAAGGAAAAAATTAAGGACCTCAAAAAAAAAGAAAAAAAAAAAAAAAGAAACGTAATATTAGAAATGCGCGTATGATGAACTATGATATTTCTTCCCTGGGGCATGTCACACATGTTCTAACCCTTATTTTCAATGAAACACTGCTCAGTGCGTTTTAATGGGCTACAGTTATTGTTGTTGTTGTCTTATATCAGTTAGGCTGGTAATTAAGGAGGCGCTGCTTCATTCTTTTTACAGTGTACTGTCTCACATGTTATAAGGACCCTTATGTAAGGACCCCCTTTAAGGACCTTTCAATACCTTTCACAGTGCACCCATGCCATAAGTTCCCATTTGGAGTAGACAACCACTCACAGCACAACAACACTTTCACACAAAGAAAAGACAAAGACAGGAGAAAGAAGGTACATCCATGACATAACCAGGACTCAAACCCAGAACCTCACCATCCAGTCATACTTCTCCGACACCTAGAAAAGGTGGCAAGTGCTATCGTTTTCATGTTGTTCACATACGGTTCATCAGTCACGAATGATATATTTATTATGTAAGCATAACATTCTTGTTCAAATTAGTCCTCACCAAATGTCTGACTACACCGAATAATTTCCAAGCTGCATCACAAATATAACTGTTCCTAAGACAGATAAGCAGAACATCCGTTCTCGTGTCAGGGAAAAGATTTAAGTTAATAATAGTTAAGATCCTGCAATCTATTCAGACTCTCACTTAGCTATTTAGTCTCTCACTTAGAGGGAGAAGTTTAAAAATTTCTCATGAACATCAATTTCAATGTAACTGAAATTGTTAAAGTTACCATTACCTTTTATTCAAGTTGTGGATCATTTAAGATGTCGTGAATGAAATATCTATTTCAACATACATTTGTAGTATCCATCTTATTTAGAATTTAGAATAACATAGTAAAGTCATATTTATGATAAAAAAATCTGGTATGGACCCCACACTACTTCCTTTTACGTGTAAATTTCTTACTAGTTGCCTTAAGTGTTAAAAAAAGTGCTTGGAGTGAGCAAGGTAACAATTCAAATATTTACTCCCCTAATCTGCCACGAAACAATGCAAAAAATATTTTGCAATGGTTAATTTTCTAAATATTGCTGATTTTAATATCATTCAGTGAATTTTTCGCAAAATATCGCCAATAGCGCCAAGTTGAACCCAAATTCAAAAAATAATTTTTTTGCCAAATTTGTCGCCAACTTGGCGATATTTCGCCAAGTTGGCGACAAACACTTGGCGACCAAAAGCTTGGCGACATATCGCCAAGTGGTCGCGCCAATTCATATCACTTGAGTCTGTATTGAAATTAACACTGATTTACATCAAAAAAGGGGTAAAATACCCCCTTAGGAACAATCAAATGCAACCACAAGGGGAGGTGCACAACTAGACCATCCTCAGAGCATACATACCAAGCTAGAAGCTTCTACGACATATAGATTTTGAGTTATGCGACCCACATACATACATACGCACACACGTACATACAGACGTCACGAGAAAACTCGTCGTAATTAACTCGGGGGTGGTTGAAAAAAAATTTTCGTCTGCTTATAGGTTGGTAGGTACATATGCACGTGCTGACAGGTCAAAAAAACTAAGGAATTTTCATTCAGGGATGAGCAAAATCAAAATTTAGACTCAAATTTGAGTGATTTTTTTTTCGCGATCACAATACTTCCTTTACTACGTAAAAGGAAGTAAAAAGCTGAGAGTTTCGTAACTAGTGTATCGAAAAGTAGTATTGAAAGATTAAAAGAAAAACGAAAAAGCGATCTTTACATAGAGAGCTGTGAAAGTTACTCTTAATTTATCACAGTTGACCCATTTCATTTAAACAATCAAAATTCAACTTCAGTTCCGACTAATAAGCATATGAAGTTTTCCAGCAAATTTCCCGTCAAAGTAAAAACAAAATACATAACAGCATCAAAGAAATCCTTTTTTCACGTAAACGCATACACATATAATCCCCTTGAAAAAAAGCCCAAAAAAGTCAATACGATTAAAAAAGTTTTACGGTTTTATAAAAAACAAAATATTTTAAAATCTTACCAATTTACTTAGCGTATTTTAGTTTCGATGAATCTTTTAATAATTTTCACCTATAAAATGCCAATTATAATACGCATTTTTGTACAAGGATTGAAGTTTCAGCTTATACTTTTGCATTTATTTTTAGGAATTTCCCTGGTTTACCCTAGTTCGCTTCTGCAAAGAAAATCGTTCCGAATGTTCGAGATCCATGGGGAACGCAACATATCAGAATGGGCACACCCTCGGGGTTTTAAGAAATAATGTGAAATAAATGACATTATTTCTTTCATTTATTATGCGATGATAGATCGTGAAATGATAAAGAATTTGAACTGGCTCGTTTCAGACATTATCAGCTCAGGTGTGCTCAGGGTGTGTTGCAAATTTAGCAAAGTGCTTATATTTCATGTTTTCTTCGCTGCTTAGGTGTTTTACTTTTTAGATTGTTATGCTTTTATTAATTTTAAGTACTGAAACAAAACAAATGTTTGTCAGAAAAAAAAAAAAGTTTATTTGATGTTCAAGCTTACGCCTTCCCAAATCACGAGAAAGGCCAAATTTGTATAATCCCCTTAAATTATATTTAACTAGCTGACCCGGCCACGCGTTGCTGTGGCTAAGGTATGGGTTAAACTATAATGTTTCAATAGAAACGAAAAACTTTTTTACCGTTATAGATCAACTTTATATAAATATGAATTTGAGGTCAAAATATTAAAACAATCGAACAAGCATTTCCTAAGTTTGCTAGAAACAAAAAATCAACAAAAAATGTAGCGTTTTAGTACTTAGAAATATTATATTCAAGCTTGTAACAATTGAGTTAATTAAAAATTTGCTAATTGCTATTGTAACATTTTATTTTTTAATAATGTAGGTAGGGTGGATTATTAACCAATATTATTTGTTATTTTTTGAATTATAAGCATTTTAATTTCAGTTTAACTCAACACTAATCGGTGCACAATATTCTTTGTTAATTTGGCTCTTGTAAACAAAAATAGATTGGACGGTTTTCCCACACGATAAAAACTATCCTATCATTTAAGTTGGACCAAACTGAAACTGCGTGCAAAATTTGGTTAAAATCGGTTCAGTAGCTGAGGAAACCATTGGCCACAAACACAGGGACACGTAGTTTTTATATATTAAGATAAGAAAGATTATTACTTGTTTACTGCGCTCCAGAAGCTGCCAGAACGTGTGCTTTATGTCGCTCAGCTATGGAGGTGTCAAAAAAGGCTTAGTAAGAAGGCTTAGCCAGGAACACAGAAAAGCTGGCAGCTAAGTACATAATTTGCAATAAAAAATATATTGCGGTCCTAAATTGAGATAAAAACTATCCTATCATTTAAGTTAGACCAAACTGAAACTGCGTGTAAAATTTGGTTAAAATCGGTTCAGTAGCTGAGGAGTCCATTGGCCACAAACACAGGGACACGTAGTTTTTATATATTAAGATAAGAAAGATTATTACTTGTTTACTGCGCTCCAGAAGCTGCCAGAATGTGTGCTTTATGTCGCTCAGCCATGGAGGTGTCAAAAAAGGCTTAGACAAGAACACAGAAAAGCTGGTAGCAAAATACATAATTTGCAATAAAAAATATATTGCGGTCCTAAATTGAGATAAAAACTATAATATCATTTAAGTTGGACCAAACTGAAACTGCGTGTCAAATTTGGTTAAAATCGGTTCAGTAGCTGAGGAAACCATTGGCCACAAACTCAGGGACACGTAATTTTTATATATTAAGATGATTAAGTACAGTGATCTCCATTTTTTTTAAACTCAAGGACCGCATTGTAAACTTTTAAAGTTTAAGCAAGCCAACAGTTCAACAATATTTCAGCTTAAATGGTCTAGTTAGTACTGCCCCTGGTCCCATAAACCCACTGCTTTTTATGACACGTCTTCAATAATATTGCTTACTGTTCAAATTTTAAGATTTTCAAGGCTTTTAAGAGACATACTTTTAACCATGGGTAATAATTAAAAAAAAAATACCAATGAAATGATAAATTGTATTCAGAAATAAGAATAATTTCAGTACGACTCTAACCCAATAACAGGAGATATTTCATAAGTAATACACAAAAAAATTCACCAACAACTTAGAAAACATATATTTGCAAGTGATTAACAGCATAAAATTACAAAGCTCATTTAATCCTTTTTAGCTGAAGCATTAGCATATACTGAGTTGTCAGCACATATTTTTTTGCTTTAAAAAAATTCCCATTTTTTTCCTCCCTTTTTTGACGCAAAACATTTCAACGTTTTCTAAAATCAGCTAAAATAACTATCACGAAGAAACATGCGATCCAGGGATTTTCTTTTACTTCTCTTCGAACTCATTAAAAGATGCAAAGCCATCATCATCGTTTCTAAACTGATTTTTTTTCTTAGTGAGCCGGACACTCAGTGGGTACGTTTTGATCTGCAAAACACGTAGCAGTTTGGATTCAGTTGGAAATTTTACGATCGGTTACGCGATTTGAAGTCCTCGGAGTTGCTACGTGATTCTTTGCCAACAAATGAGCCACTCTACCTTTTAAATCTTTTTTTGGGAGAGCCACACGAGAAGAATATCTTCCTCTCGCTTATATTTAAATTCTCTTCAAGTAATGGCAGCATTTTTGTCATAAATTGCAAAAAATGCGAAATGAAATAAAATACGCGGTGTACCTCATTCGCATTGAAAAGTTTGTTCAAAGAAAGTACGGATTTTTTTCTTGCTGTTTGTGGTTGTGGATTCCTATTTGAGTGATTTTTTTCAATTTCTTTTAAGTCTAAAAACGGACCTGTCTTAAAATTTCATCGTGAAGTTTTAGTGTATAAGGGTCATTCCGACGAAAATGGTACAAATCATGACCGAGACTTTAGTATTTTTTAAAATCAATTTTGATAACTACCACCCATCAAGTGTATTTTTTATTGGTTCTCCATTTAATTTTGTGCCATCAAGTATCAATTGATTAGGTATAATCCATTTAGAAATGACACAAAAAAATATCTTTGTCAGAAGAAGGAGAAAATGACGTGTCCCAGCTTCAAATTGCTAGAATTTTAAATGTGATTTAAAATTAAACTGAAATGTAACAACAAAATAAATGACACTGCACTGCACAAAAGATGCTTCTGACACCATTTCTGCAGATTATTACGCAAATGAAAAAAAATTTCCCCAAAAAACACTATTATTTATCCATGTCCCTAGATTTTCTATGTTTCGAATTGTCCACTCTGTTATATGCCTTTTGGAAATAAAATAAACAATTGCATTCAATCTGATATATTTTTTAAAAAATATAGGTAGTATAACTGCCGTGATTAGCTTGCTACATTGAATTATGTAGTCAACAACCAGGGTGAGCCTAATTCTTTTCTTATGGTAGTTAATTTGAACTGTTGGATGTCCACTCTGTTAGAGCCGATTTCATGATGAAAAAAAATAGATTTTTTCTTGAAATTGTAGACAGACTTACAGTTTTAGGCTTTTATTCCACTTTATGCTTGTTCTGTGATTATAACTTTTCTTTGTGATTATACAGATATTTTTAAAGGCTTATTTGTCCACTGTTAAACAAAGTGATCAAAATATTTAAAATCCTTTCATAAATGAGTCATGTGCTAGTTATTTACACTTCATTATACACAAATAAATGGAAACTCAATAAAAAAAAATATGATTAGTTGGTGGAAATTATTTAAATTGATAATCTTAAGTAAAGAGCTTCAGACATGATTTGTACCATTTTCGTCGGAATGACCCATAAAAAAAAATATTTATAAATTTTTAATCTTGAACACACCACTACAGTTAGTTACGAAAAAGTCTGATAAAGGTATATTTGGGACAATAACTTAAAATCCTTAAATTTTAATTGAAGCACAAGTCTTTCTAAATTGAGTGGAGTATAACACTGAATTTAAGAGCAAATGAGGTTTTCTTTTCAATTTAGCTAATGTCACTACTTTTCAATTTACTTTTACGCTAGACTTCCTATAATAATTTAATGACTAAATTGCAAATGTATTTCTTCAGTGACTAGAATATTTATCTGGGAAAATGGCTGACATTGATCTCTGCCTTAAACTACAACATTTTCCGCGCTTTTCAAAGCTTCTGAGATGCTCTGATTTTTGTATAAAGTCTCATTTTCCCCTTTCTTTTAAGCTCAAGTTTTTTAGAAAGAATATTTTATAAAACAAAATATAAATCCAGAGTGTACAAATTTGACTTCTTTGCTGAAAAATACCGTGTGGCAAAATATCTCATTTATAACCTAATAACGTTTTGAGGAATGAAAATTATCTAAAAGAAAAATAACAAAAACGCAATTTCTCAAAAATAAACAATGTTTTTTGCTGTAACAAAGGAAGTGTTAATGTTCAGTGTAATCTAATGTGGATAAAAATCGTTAATTAAACTCACTCTTTACTCAGCTATAGTCCCCTAAAGCGAAAGTTTGGAGTAGGTTCATGAACTTTCGTTTTTATTCAACGTAAACTTTCCTTAGCAGTACTAAATAAATATATAACTCTAGAATATGTATATAGATATATTATTTAGGAGCACAATACTTAAGACATTTTTTGCTGAAACGGACAGTGTTTCAAACAATCTCATATAAAAAAGGTCGTACCTGAATTCAATATCCCCATAAAAAAGTCTTGCAGTTAACTGTGTAAACTGCACTTCCCCAACTCAATATCCCGAAACCTCATCTGCCTGGTAATTCATCGTTTGGGTAAGAATCAGCTCATTGTCAAAGAGCGTGGATGATAGATACAAAAACGCAATTTCTCAAAAAAAAATGAACTATGTTTGTTACTGTAACAAAGGAATTACAAGTATTAATATTCAGTGTAATATAATCTAAATGAAAATATTTTACCCAATGCACTGTTAATTTCGCAATGGTCACCAAAAACGAGGATTTTTGAGTGGGCTCTTAAAGTTTCGTTTTTATACAATATACATTTCTCTTAACAACACTATGCAAATATAATAAATCTAGAATATGTAGAGATATTTCTTAAGAGCATAATATTTCAGGTGCTTCGTGCTGAAACAGACTATGTTTTAAGCAATCTCAAATCGAGAAGGCCATGCTTGAATTCAATATCCACATAAAACAAACTGTCTTACACTTAACGGTGTTAACTGCACCTTCCCAACTCAATATCCCGAAACCTCGTCTGGCTGGTAATTCATCGTTTGGAGAAGAATCATCTCCTTGTCAAAGAGCGTGGATGATAGATATCGGATATTCGAATAAGAATAAATCGGCAGTCTCCGAAGTCACGATATTTTCTTGCGCACGAGGAAAGAGTATGGAGTCGGTTCAAACGGGTAATGACCATTCATCATATCCCTAGTAATAATGAAGAAAAAAACATTTGTTTCTGCATCAAAAATTCTCCCCACCGCTTTCTTTTTTTATCCTGGAGTCATTCAAGAGTTCAAGCCGAAGAGAAAAAGTTTAATATGATTGCCGGATTTAGTTTTTAAGCGGTCTGCAGTAGCAGCATGGATCTTCTCTCGAAAGTAATAACGTTTGGGACTAAACTTTTCTTGCAAATTTTCATTTCATTATTTTTGTCCTGGATTTCATACCAAGAAACGAAAGTGATGGAGCCGGAAGACAACTAATTTCCAGTTCTTGAATCAGTCTTACGTTTTAGAAGGATACTTTTAGTGATTTTGTAAGAAGAAAAAAACTTTTGAGTTGTTGGAATTAAAACATTCAGTAAATTAAAAACGTTCCTGTCCCAATGATTTCCAGACTTAGTGTTAAGCTCTTTGCAGCACGGATCTGGTTTCAAAAGTAATAATGTTTGAATCTGTATTTTGCTTACAAATTTTCCTTTTATTATTTTTATCTTGGATCGCATCCTCATCAAGTACCAGAAGGGGTGAAATGAAAAAAAAATTAAACTAGTTTAAATTTTTTTTACTTGATGCATCCTTACCCTTTAGAAACAGACCGATAGTGGAAAAAGCTAGCATTTAAACTGTTTAAATAAAAATTATCGGTAAACAAAGATTGAAACGATGTATTTGAAATAAATATTTTGACAATTTATGTGATGAATAATAAAAGTTTTAAATTATACGGTTCTGAATTCACATAATTTACCTCAAATACTTGCCTTTTATTTTTCTGAGACGATATATTTTAGTCTCAAATTACACACGAGAAACGCAGTGGATGAAAGGTTTTGTAGAATTTAAGAAGGTACATTTATGACAGTTTCATAGTATGCCTTTGCGAGCTTAAATGGAAGACATCCTATTAAATGTTTTGAGATAATATTTCTTTCCACTTATACTTCTGTTATGGATTGCTTTATTGCAAAGTGTACCGTTTTTAAAAGTTATTAGTTTTCAATGAAGACTTCAGAACAATTAATTGGCTGTGGATTTTTACCTCCAATGAGCAATGAAATCAGCAAATAAAAGCGTACTAAAAGGTAACATATTTTAAGATTTCTTTTTCTCCATAATGTAAATCAATTCATCATTAAGTTCTTAAACTGTGTTTATACCTAATATAAAAGCAAACTGCCTTTCCATGTTTTGTTTTAAGATGCGTGATTACAGCAGTTTAAAATTTAATTTAAACAGTTTGAGACAGCTACAATAAAATCAGTTAGATTTCAACTATTTAGCTTTTTTTATTCGCATGTTCAATCAGCCGGATCTACCGTAACACTTAAATACTTTTCCCTTACTTTCTGTACAAACAAAACTAATCGATGTCTGTTTATTTATGCTAATATTTAATAATTTAATCCAGATTAAATTATGAAGGGAAAATATTTGACAGTTTCTCACTTGTTTTCGCTTTCCTCCTGAAGCAAACGCATGTTCACGAGATGCTGTTCAAAAAAGAGAAAAAAGAATTAATTTATAAAATGATTTCTATTTAGAATTCTAGTTTAACAGGGCTAATTTTTGAAGCAACTATGGTATCAAAAACATACTTTGATACATCAACAAAGTTGATAAATCAACGAAGTGATGTACCTTTGTACATCAACTTTGATGTACAAAGTAGCTAGCATTTACCAATTAACTGTAATAAAGTTTTCCTGCATGAATTGTTTGAGAAATTTGAACCAAATTATGGCTAAAATGATGTGAAAATGTTAAAACAATTGTACACGAATTAACAGTTGCAAATCGAAATTAAGCAGGTAAAATTGAGGTTTGTAAAGCTGAATGCAGCATGAAATATTTACTGTGAAATGCTCTGTTATAAAGTTGAAATAATTGGTTTTCTCATACTTTTTATTTTACATCAGAAAATTATACGATTAATTAATTTCATACACAGATGCGTATGTGTAAAACATGAGGAAAACTGAATAAACAAATTTTTAAGTTTACCCAAGATAGAAATAAGTCATTAAGTGTAATATTCCATTCTGAGGAAATACTATTAATTAAAAGTCCTACAAAAAAGTTGTGTTGCTAGTTTCATCTTCCATTGACTCCTAATTGATGTGGGAATAAAATGAAACAATAGTAGTTAAGTTCAAAAAAGCAACAGTATATAAACAATAATATTTGATGTTAGAATATATCCTCAGAAGTATTTTGCACCAGGTACATCCAAAGAAATACCTTGCGTAAGGGTTTTAAATTCACTCGGTAGATCATTCTAGCTTCCCGAGAATTTGAGTCCGATTTGCAGTTTCTTGATTTGTATGTTTCTGCATCCGGCAGAATTATTCCCCAAAAATCCTGATGACATCAAAGAGTGCTTGTTTTTCAAATGTAAACAAAATAGTACGTATTTTATTGTATTATTTCTACGTCACGTATTATTTATTACATGATCAAATGCATAAGTGAGGGAGGTGTGTGTATAAAATTTGGAAAATTTGATAATTTACTACTACAATAAATGCATGAATGAGGGAGCTGTGTGTATAGATTGGGGAAAATTGGATGAACACATTTTAAAATTTACCCAAGACAGAATAATGACATTAGCTGCAATATATCATTCAGATTAAATATCATCAATTAAGCGTTTTTACTCTAAAGTTGAGTTGTTGCTTCGCTCCAAACTCACTGCATGACTTTTCATTGTCGTAAAAATAAATTAAAGCTATAGTAGGAAAGCGACACATATTACAAGTTTTATTCTAAGTAACAAGTAAGTGGTATATTTTTAATGTCAAAAAAGTAAAAGTACTTTTTTAACACCAATACTCGATATTTAAACCTGTCCTTAGACTATTTTGCAGTAGATCCACTAAAGAAATACCTTGCGTAAGGATACTAAATCCACTCGGTAGATCATTCTAGCTTCCCGAGAATTTGCTTCCGATTTGCAGTTTCTTGATTTGTATATTTCTGCATCCGGCAGAATTATTCCCCAAAAATCCTGATGACATCAAAGGGCGCTGCTCTTCAAATGTAAACTAAATCGTACGTATTTTATTGCTACCAGCTTTCGTGCATCGATCTGAACGGTAAAAGCGCTGGATGAAGCTCCGTCTATCATTAGAGCGTGCTCTGCACCTGGTTCAGTGATCAAAGTTGGTTGCCTGCGATTGATAAATCGTTGCGCTCCAGCTCCAGAGTCAGGCGGAGCGTGAAAAGCCTGCAAGAGAGGGGGAGGCCTAAATAGCATGGAAATCTAACTCTGCGTAAAGTTGCAGCGACCGCAAATAAGGCCCGTTTGAGGCGGAACGTGCGCTAGGCTCCCGGCTTTGCGCGCCCATTATTTCACTCCCAGATATATGACAGGCTCGAGATTTAAATTCTTGAAATTGACTCGAGGTTGCAAATTGTACGTCAGTTTTGCTAAACGCATTGTCAGGATTTTCGAGATTTGAGACATAAAAGGGGATGGGGACGGCAGTTTTGTTGGAGCAAAGTAAGAATAAGGGAAGTGCGAGTATTTAGAAATTGGAAAATGTTGCAATCTGTCTGTTGTGAGCATAGTTTTAGGTTTTGGGTACGTCATGCAACGTTCCTGTAGTTTGATTTGCTCAACTCATACTAAAACTGTATGCGAGTGTCTTTGACGTACGATTTCGCATGTTGTAAAGGGATCTCGGTATGATTGTCAAATTGAATGTGTAATGTCCACAGAATTGTTTAATAATGTTTTGAAATCCGAAACATTGATGTAACCTTTTTAAAAAATATTGCTTAAAGATAAATGACAAGTTCAAGATTTCAATTCTTGAAATTGACTCGAGGTTGAAATTGTGCGTTAGATTTGCTAAACGCAGTGTCAGGATTTCCAAGATTCGAGACATAAAAGGGAAAATCGGAACTGTAGTTTTGTTGGAATAAAATAGGATTAAAGGATGTGCGATTGTTTAGGGATTAGAAAATATTGCAACTTGAGCGTCGTCTTTATATCATAAAACCTGCCGTTTGATTACTTCATGCTAAAACCGTATGCTAGTGTTTTTGACATACGGCGCCGCATATTGTATTGGGATCTGTATATGCTTGCGAAACTGAATGTGTGATGTCTACAGAAATGTTGTATAACGTTTTGATGTCCAACACATTGATATAACACGTTTTAATAATATTTCTCATTGATGTATGACTTGCTGGAGATGTAAATTCTTGAAATTGACTCGATGTTGCAAATTGCACGTTAGTTTTGCTAAATTCATTGTCAGGATTTTCGGGATTTGAAACATAAAAGTGAAAGTTGCTTTGAAATCAGGACAGTAGTTGTGTAAGAATAAGATGTGCGAGCATTTTAGAATTGGAAAATGTTGCAATATGCCCGTTCTGAGCATATATATCACGCCACTTTCTTGTAGTTTGATTTGTTTAACTCATACTAAAACTGTAAGCGTGTCTCTTTGACGAATGATTTCGCATATTATAAAGGGATCTAGGCAGGGGTGCCCAGCCCATCCCCCCCAAACTCAATGGCGCAAATTCCTCCCCAAAAATTTCCACAACCCTCTTGTGCTTTTTATTTTTTTTTAATTTTACCCTTTTTTAATTATTTTTTATTTTTTAAATATTATTTATTTATTTTTTTAATATTATTTATTAATTTTTTTAATTGTTTTAATTTTTTTAATATTATTTATTTATTTTTTAAAATTATATATTTTATGTATTATTACTTTTTTTAAATTACTAATAATGCGCAGAATAGAATCACTTTTTTTTCTCTTCCAGACATTCCAAGCGCGCACACACAAAACAAATAAATAAATAAATAAAAAATAACAATAAACAAATAAAAGAAAAATTTAAATTGAAAAAATAAATTGATGAATATTTTTTTTATTTAAAAAAAAACAGTAAGTAATTTAAACAAAAATTTTGATGGCGCAACTTGCACCATAATCCCCCCTGTGGGCACCCCTGGATCTAGGATCCTATAGAGTTTGAATGTGATGATACCTGCAGAAATGTCTAGTAATGTGTTGTTGTCCGAAACATTGATCTAACTTTAGTAAGAAAATTACCTCCAGATATATGACATGCTTAAGATTTAAATTCTTGAAATTTACTTGAAATTATAAATTGTATCTCAGTTTTGCTAAACACATTGACAGAATTTTCGAGACTTGAAACATAAAAGTGAAACTTGCTTTGGAATTGGAACAATTGTTTGGTTTTGTGCAAAACAAGTTTAAGGGATGTGCAAGTATTTAGGAAGTGGAAAATATTGCAATATGCATGTCGTGAGTGTGTCATGCATTTTTCCTGCTGTTTGATTTTTTCAACTCTTACTAAAGCGGTATATGGTATTAATGCAGATAACATAATAAATCAAATAAATAAAATACTTTGCTTTTGGAAAAATTATAAATCGATCTGCTGTTTCAAGTGCTTAATTCTCCACTACATGAACGTATCTTTTTAGTTTCAGGTATCAACTTTAACATATAAACGTGATGAAATATATGACATTGGTTGAATGAAAATAGATTATCTGAACGTCTATTAAAAGGCGAAAAAGACAATGAATCTGAAAAAGACAATGAAACCTGAATAAAAAATTAATGAATAAAGAACAAATAAAAATGAAAATAAATTATGAATATTTAAAATGCTTTGTACTTGAAGCCATTATAGATTCAACTTCTGTGTTTAATTCTCATAATACATGAACCTATCTTTCCAGCTTCAGGTATCAACTTTCAATTTGATTTCTGCGTACATGCTCAATTCCAAACCAATGTCTCATCTGCAGTACACTTATACCGGATACCAATTACGCAAAGCTTGAATTCGAATACATTTCTCCAACCGTCAGCTTATTTCGATATTACTGTAAGCTGACGGTTGATGCCGTTCTCTTTAGATGTCATTTCGATAATAATCAATAACGGATTTCAAACGACTCGGTATATCGATCAACTTTCCATCATTACTTGCTTTTCTCTGAACTTAATCACAAACTTGTCAGTCACAGACTCGAAATAAGCGCTCGCTTTTGCAACGGGAAATAAGAAAATTTAATAATAACTTGTGACGCATAACATTCAAGCTTGAAGTAGGCAAAAGTCGTTTTTAGCTGCGCTGCAATATCGAAGCATTTGTTTTCCACTGATTTTCGATAAGCTATGACTTTCTGAATGAATAATTTGAAATAGTTTTGTGTCTGATATGTCCGTGAAAATGGTTTGGGAAAGTTGTTACCATGAAGATGTCACGTTAAAGAGTGTAATCGATGTTAACTTTTAAAGGGTGAACTATCGGTAAAATTATAATAGTTACTAGAAAATTGGAATTAGGATTGAAATATATTTTTTATTGGCATTAATTATCTTTATTATCGTTATTTACTTTAAAAACGGTTGAGTAAAGATGAAGGGGAGGGGGGGGGGGGGCAAAACACAATGCAAGTTCATTTTAAAACACAAAAACCGGGGCCCACTTATATGAAAATACACGGATTTCTCAAAACTATGGCTTTTGAAATCCCCCCTCATGAATTTGATGGGGGCTCAATCCTCCCCTGAACCCCCTAAATGACGGGCCTGCCCTGTTATAATATCTTTACGCAACAAAAAAGTCAAACATATCGGTACAGTACAAATATATGTATGGGCAAGTTACTTTTAGGATATGTGTGACTGTTTGTGTGCCTGGCTCTCCATTCACTTTTAACAATAGCCTTTAAAGAAATAACCAGAATCTAACAAACTACTCGAAGCATCTTAGCAAGAGCGCATATTTTCACCTCGATATTTCATTATTTCGATACATTTTTGTATAGTCCAAAGCACATCTGGCTTTTTCAAGAAAATACAATCCTTTACGGACTCTTAAGGCAACGGGTAGTTATGACTGGAGATAATATAATACGGAGAATTTTTTGATACAGAATGCACCTGTGAAATTATTTGCAGTTTATTAAATTCTAAAGTTATTTTTTAACAGTTCAAAAAATCAAAAGGCATGTCAAAATGGAATTCATATCTGAAAAACAACTATCGCTATAAAGATAATTTGAATATTTCAAATTTTAAACAATTGCCAATGTTTTGAGCATATCGTTTACTAATTTTCCGTTATCTATAACATCATAGTTAGTAAATCAATTTAGGAACAAAGTACCCTAAATATATTGGAACAAAATGCAATATTAAATTTACTTATTAAATATGCTAAATATGTTTTTTTATTTATTCTCAATTTTAACCTCGAAGCAAACATTTTACTCGGCACAAATAGTAACTCGTGTGATAATATTCATTTGTTTTTATACTTGATTGTTTGCCTATTTCTTCAATACTGAACACGAAAATAATGTTAAAAAAGGAAAATATTAAGTAAAACCACTCACTTTCTTTACTTATATTGTTCAAAACCATTTTTTAGGTAACTATGCGAAGAAACACAGCTACTTCTCTGAAATTTCTTATATCCATCACTCCAGCAGATACGCTAGAAGTTAACTGATGTGAAGGCGTACACTCGAGGGTGAATATCAGAAAATATTTGTACAAAAACGTTAAAGCGTTTTTGCTAACTTGTTATTACTCACAAAATATACACAATGTAGCTAAAACACTAGAAAAAAAAAAACTTTAAAAATATAGGGTGGAGAAACTATGTAAAATATTGTATTCCAAGGAAAAGTTCTCTCGTAGAAACGATTGATTTAAAATTTTCAACTTTCTGATTGTATGGAGTGGGGATGGAGCCCTTTTTATCCGAGAATCACCTTTTTTTTTTCCATCTCTCCTCAATTCCAATCTTGCAGAGTCGCATTTTTACTAGGTGAGAATCTTAGGGGAAACTTTTCTGCCGGAGTCCAGGCCCCATCCATCAGCCTCCGTTTCAAACTGTCCGGGAGAGTGGGGGGCTATCCGGCTGCTATTCTTGCTCTGCTCACCGCTATAAATCCACTGTCAAGTGGGACAGGATAAAACGTGATCGATCGCTCGAGGGCCCCTCAAACATTAGTCGATGACAAAGTAAAGGGATACTGGATCGCAAACTACTTTGGGATAAGGAGCCGATGTTAACACCATCGCGATGTGCATGTTTCGTGAAACGCAGTTTTGAAATAAGTTTTTTTTCTTAATCTTATGGCTACGTTATAGAAGAAGTAAAAACCAATACAGCAATTTTAATTGATGAAGAGAAATGAGATGGAGTAAAATGGAAATGGAAAACTTACGAGAATATTTCGCAAAAATGCCCATGATGTCATCGAGTTATTTGGTACTCAAAATGCTCTTGAATACTATTTCCACTAGAAAACATAAATCATGTCAATATTTTTGGATTGGAAACATTATAATATGTTTTTTTTTAATGTAATAAGACATCGTCTTTTTATTAAAACGGGTATAAAGCCAAGTTCATTTTTAGCGCAGCTTATACCTTTGTAATTACGAGTAGTATTTTTCCTTGTATATCAAATATTTATCGTCTTTTATTTAGATTATAATTGAAACACGTTAACCTCAAAACGTTAATACCATGTATGATGTTTTTTCCTACAATGGTTTATATATAGTAATGACTACCATCGCTGTAAAACTGTTAGCGAAGCTATGAACCCATTGAACTACAAAAAATTGTTTTGTATTGTTAAAAATCAGAATTGAACTTTTATTATTAATAATAAAACTGATATTTAAAAAATTAAAAAAAAAAAAAAAACAATAATAATAATTGATCTGATTCAATACTGGGCTTTGGTAAAAATTCGTAGTTGATTTTATACAGGTATTCAAAATGTCAGTTAAAACCATTCAGCACTTTATTCCTATGGTTGATTTGTTTTATTATTTTTTTAATATAAATGAAAAAAATAGTTGAAATCCTATGGGGGGGGGGGTTATAAATACATTTTGCTTCAACTTTGAATGTCACTTACCATAGCTGAAAGCATAAAGTTCTGCTTCTTTGGCGAACGTAAGAGATCTGAAAAAATAATTAGTATTTCGAAGGGAGTTTCTTAAAAGTTACGTATTTTCAAGAATAATATGTTTTATCTGCTTAAAACACCTTAATGTTTGTTTTAATTGCTTCATGAGCCTGTACTTTCGATTTCGTAAAAGAACGCTTTTCAATAACTTTCTGGGAGGTAATTTAATGGAAGATAACATTTTGTTTTTCTTTGTTATCACCTTCAAAATATATTTTTACTTTTTTATGATGCACACACACACACACGTATCGTATATATATGTGTATTGTAAAATTCTGCAATTATGCCAGCGAACGACCAAATTTAGGACCGATATATTAGAACTCTTAGTTGTTTTTGAAAATTTCAAAATTTATACATGTTATACACAAGAAACTTAATCAGTTAAGATATAGAACCGTTACTAACTATTACGTAATTTAGTCGTTTTAATAAAAAATCCTTTACTTTAATAGGTTTCTTGTGTACATTAATGTATATTTTCGACCATCGTGTTGATAACATTACATAGTTATTGAAATCACCCTGCAGCAATTTATTCCCCTTATATAGTAGATAATTACAATGGCTCTACTGAGAAAGTGGTCGATAAGTCTATTACTTATTCAAGAGCTATGTCAAACGTTTGTCAAATTCATGTAATGATGTGTTAATGTTCCTTTAATACTGAAAATTCATATTTATAGGGAAATTTAGGGGACAGTTGTGATAGGAAAAGTCTTTAAACCTCTCCCTTCTAAGTCCATGTTCTATTTTTAGAACCATACTTTGCTTTCGCAGAGCATTGCTTGTTTTGTCGGCTCTTAGGATTTAGTAATACGATAATACTGGCAAAAAGAAATAATCATCCAATAAATAAATCATACATTATTCCTCAAAAGTGGTTTTTTCGGGACACCGCGAACTTCTTTAATAATTTATAAAATTTCAAAAATAACGCATCATTTTAAAGATTTTTTTCTGCCGCTTTAAGCGTAAAATAAAGATACAATTGACAACTTTGGTTGTTTTATCGGAATAATCGATTTTTTTTTTTATTTTTTTAAACTAAGAATTGTTCTATTTTTTCGCATTTAGTAAGGGAGGCCCTGTGTTTCACTTGCTTAGAGAGTCTCACTAATGATACGAAGATCGCCCAAGGCACGAAAATTCTATAGTAGAATCTTCGTCGAAGTTTCCATAAATATGCAACTTGTACTCATTGTTCGATTGTAAACTACTTTTTATTGTTAAAATAAGAAGAAAAACAAGATATACATGTAAATTGCAGCATATAGATATAGTTTTACGTACCCCAATAAGAAAAAAAACCCGATTTCCATTTATTTTGTCGTATTATTATGCTTTGTGTCAGTGTATAGCATGCCAAGATGGATGCTCATTACCTGATTTGGTTAACGCGGCTAGCAAATACGCGAAACTCGCGTGGTCAGTTTTCCCTTTGTTTCGGGTTGACTTATTTCGGGTTGACTTTAGCTAAATTCAGATCCAAATTTTAAGTAACTTAAAAAACCAGATTTTAAATTCTCTTTGTTAAGTGCGAATGCTTCCCACCGGTCAGCAAGTAAAGAAAAAAACCCTAAGATATTGAAACGTTTTTGAAGAGATACGTATTTCAGCTAGTGTGAAGTTATTTTGCATAGAAAATACAATATTTTCTGAGACATTTTAAGGAAAATTGGGTTAGAGAAAAAAGAGAGCCTAAAACTTTGATAAAGATTGAATTAAATTAATACATTTAAGTAAATCGAATGTTTAAATATTGAACCGTTCTAATCAAAAATATTCGAAGTTCACTTATGATGCAATAGCAAAATATGTGGGATCGACGATTACTTTCTTAATGCCGTTTATTTATTGGAAGCTCCTCTGATCAAATACGATTAAGTAAAGTGACAACGTCAGTACGCTTTCAATTAGATTTATCTCTTTTAGGTAAGTTTCCTCCTGTTTTCGTGTTAATCATTTTTTTATTAAAGAAAAAAAAGTGATAAAATCATACTATTTATTTTTTTAATAAGTAGTCTAAAAACAAACTTAGCGAACTCATTTTCAAACTCAACATGATAAATAGATTATATGTGATGAAATTGTACATAGAGGGAAAAATTAGCGACAAAGTGGTTTGTCGAACTTGATTTCGGTGTCTTTTTATTGCTTTTGTGACAGCCCTATTTGCAACAAAACAGTGAGAGCTATTTCCAATCTGCTACTTGTGTCATTGATTCAGTGCTCTTGCCTCGGCGGGAATTCTTTGCTCATTGTTCCTTTCAAAAACACCACGTTTCTTTTTTTCTTCTATTTTTTTTTATATCTTACTTGTATTTTCTTTTTTCTTGAGGTTGGATTTATTGGGAAGTTCGCTTTCCCCGGATAGGTCGTGGATCTTTCCGAGATAAAAAGATACCAGGATATCGTTTTGGATTTCGTATTTGATACTTTTCGTATCCATAAATAAATTTCTGTGGTTTGCTTTATTTTCCGTAAACTAAGGGGCTGTGTTTTCTTTAGTTCCTTTTTTCTTTGAGAAAATGTACCGTTGTTTGTAGATTCTATTGCCATGATAAAGCAAATGTAATCCGCATAAAAGGAAATTCTGGGACTCGGCGAAGAATTGGGATAAAGTCGCAATATCTGAAGATTTATCATCACGTTTCTGCATCGCTCGACTTCTATTGTTTGGTATTAAGTTTTTATCATGAGTATGGACGATATTTTAAAGAAAATCTGCTTTAAGTTGAAAAATAATTAAAATTGAATGCAACGCAATTTTAATCCTCATTCAAAATTCTTGGACTTGGCGGAGAAAGGGGATATGGTCCTAATGTCTGAAACATTATCAACGTGCCCGACATCTATTGTTTTGTATTAGGTTTTCCCCAGATGTTTGGAATATATTCGAAAAATCTATGTTTAGTTCAAAAATAATTAAAATACTATACAATGCAAATGGAATCTGCATAAAAGGAAATTCTAGGAATCAACAAAGAATGTTGATGAAGTCAAAATATCTGAAAATTTGTCATCATATTTCTGCCTAGTTTAACTTCTATTGTTAAGTATTAGTTTTTTCTCAGATGTATGAAAGAAGTAATGAAAGAAAAAATGCTTTGAAAGCTTAAAAATAATTAAAAATGAATTAAACCCATTTATTTTGGTACAACAACAAAAAAATCTTTTATCACTGACTCAATAAAGAAAGCATGAGAAAACGACCACTGTTTTATGGTATTTAAAAAAAACATAATATCATATAATCTTTCAATTTAGGAAAGGAACAAGAATCAAAATAAAGCAACAGAAAAAATAGGAAAGCAGGAGAATGATTAGTTTTAAGATGAAGTCGAAACTTTGGAGATAATTATTTTTATTGCCATCTTGTCGTCAAAAAATTTTTAATCAAAGTGCGATTAAGAGAAATGAAATTCTTCACATGAAAATTGCAATAAATAAAAACAAATGGCAAACACTAATTTAAAATTTAAAAGCAACGTATTGTTCAATAACAGCACTGCTTTTAAAGGACGAATTTTTTCATTTTAATTCATTACTTATTTTACCGTTTTAGGTTAGTGCCGTGATTTAATTTTGCAGGACTACGAAATCTTTGAGATAATACATCCAACTGATCTGACTGGTCTCAAAAATTAAGATTACAATGAATAAAATTTGGAAACTCACCCGTAACGTGCTCTTTGCATTGTTAATGAATCCTTTCAACACTGCTAATAAGAACAATTCAACATTACTCGCACATCAATGAGCTCTACGCTCAAGGAAGCCAAGTAACAGGCAAATTCCTGCATTTACAGCGATTTATTATCGCCAAATGCATGGTCTAGATAACCGTTTTAACATATTGTTGCAAGGCTTTAACGGTACTACTTGACTTTGATGTCGGTAGCTTTAGCCAGAGCGTTGCTGAATTTTTATCAGGCTGATTTGCATAACTCACATGCTTTGGCAACTTCGATGCTAAACTGTTTCGAGAGATCTCATTTAAAGCGAGTGTGAACTTCTCTTGCGTTGCATATTCTTGTTCTTCTTGATTACATTCCTGTGACAAAGGGATGCGGACATGTTGAGGCAGTGACATCTTGCTAGTGTGCTACAAGGGAGTTTTAACTTCACGTTCTCGCCGAAAATTTCTCCCTGCATGAAACTTCAAAAATAAATAGTAAAAGTTAGAAAATAAGGTAAACATTATATTACTAATTAGTATTTTCATTTTGAGCTATCTATATACAGTACCTATTGTTTTTTTCCACCAAGAGAAAACGTTATAATATTTACTCTTTGTTAAAAAAAAATGCATCAAAATATAAGACAACAGGTATTTTTACCTTTTCAAGGGCTATATAAATTAAGAAAAACAAAGTATGTGGTTTTTTCTATTGTGTGAAAGTAAACCGCTTTAATTCACTTCTTCTGGTTGAGTCAATTATTCACTATCGTTAATCAGTGTTAAGTAGATAGGCTTTTATCCACATAGAGTATAATGGTAAGAAATTTAAAAGCATTTTACTCTAATATCATTTTATACATTTAATAAGAAGTTTTATTTCTAAAATAATAATTAATGTGAATATAAAACTAGTCGTTTCAATTAACATTTTTGAATTAAAAAAAGGGGATTGTAAAAAAAAAAAGAGAAAAGTGTCTATCGGTTTGTCTTTTTGTTTATTTGAAGAGATCAAATAATGTCTGGTGACATAATTCAATTTCAAAGGGAAAATTCTAAAATTATCTTCTTTCTCTTCTCTGGAAATTCGAATTTTTAAAATCTTGATCTAAGGACAGGTTTTTTCAAGAACTTTTTTTTATCAGAAAAAGTTAATAACAGTGCGCGTACAAAGATATTTTGATTAAGAGCTAATATTTAGAAAAGTGCCAATTTGAGTCCCAAGTGAATTTTCACTAGTATTTCAACAACTAGTTAAAAAAATAATTTTCCCCAGAAAAAAGATAAGGTTCTGCTTTCATTTCATCTAATAACATCAGAAAAAAAATTTTTTTTTCTACAGAAAATATTGTTTTTATACATCAAAAATCAGATCGGTAACGTGTCCCCAGTAGCAAAGCTTAGCATGCAAACAGGTCATGCGCACTTTCTAACTTCCCAAAAAAACGCACTTGCACAAAAAACGATTCTATTTTTACCCCTTTGTTAATATTTTACTTCATTTTTGTTTTAATTGATTTCTGATTTTCTAGCCGATGTGAAATAAGCGTGTCCCAAGTTCTGCCGTCAGAGTGGTAACAATAACTTCCGATCTATGTTTAGGCTCCCAAAATCATTTCCTGCACCTATACCACGTGATACTGAGTACCTGGTGGAATGTTTTATCGAATCGTAATTAAAAATTTGCATTTCTGCATCTAAAACTGTAGGTAAGATTTTTTAAAGTGATTTTATAAAATGTGTGTCATTTGAGTCATCAGATCGGTAACACGCTCTAAAATGCGCAGTTTTTATTATTTTAAAAATTATTTTATATATAAGTATAGTCCTTTATTACAAGTGAAAAAACCACGTGTTTGATTTTGGTTTAGTGCGATCGACTCGGAAATAAAAAAAAAAAACTTTGTCAGTTTCTCAGATCGGTAACAGTCAGAGCGGTAACATTGAAAAATAGCGAATATGTTACAGAACTAACTCACACGTTTCAGAATTATAAAAAGCAAAAATCATAGGTTTTAGCCGTATATATTGAATATTTTTGTTCTTAAAAAATGAAAAGCAATGAGTTTTAGTACAATTGCTTAATTTGTGGTTTGTATTACCTAACAATAGAAGTTAGTAAAATAAGAAAAATTGACACTGCAGAAATTAAGTTAATTAATTATTATTATTTTATTTATTTATTTTTATTTTTATTTTTTTTGGTGCTTCAATTTCTCATAACTTCGCTAAATAACTAGATAATAATTAGGATGCTAAATTTGAATTTCTGATTAAGAAATTAAATTTCCTGCAACTAATTAAAGAAAAGCAAGCAGCAGAGTTGTGTGTTGAAAAAGTTGAAGCTGTGTGTTGTTTCAAAACAAAATAAATGTTTTATTAGCTTGGAATTGGTAATCTCATAATTTATTTTATCTAAAAATCTTATCGCTCATTTTTATTTCCAAGAAATGCTTTTTTATAATGAAATGTGATTTTTTAGCCTAATATATATATTTATATATAATTATCTTAATTCTATGTTAAAAATGCAAGGAAATGATATCATATTTAGAGATATTAACGAAGACTGAAAGCATAAACTCAAATATGTAGCTCATATTAACATCATATCTGTAACATTCATCAGATCTGTAACGGGTTAAAAGTGAGTAATCTAAGGAGGGGGTAAATAACTTCCTTGACCTCCCCCCTTTTATTTTCGTGCATTTAGATCCAATTTAGACTTAAAATCCAATATTAGTTTTTTTCTGCAAAAAAAAATTTTTTTCAGAAAACTCCAACCTCAAATTGGCACTTTTTTAAATATTGGCTCTTAACTATTTTAAAAATATTGTTTTAACATTACAAAAATGTATCGCAGTTTTGTCCTACGGCAGAAATTCGAATTTTTTGACGAGGAGAAAAGCTATTAAATTTGGACATATATTTTTATTAATATTGCCCCATTTATGTATGGCAAATGATGTCACCCCCCTTTTTAATGTAAATGTGCTGTTAAAAATGAAAAATATCATCTACGTGCAGGCTGTATAGTAAAATTAATTATTCTTTGTTTATGAACTGAATTTTTCAAAATTAATTTCTCATGTGCTCATATCAAAAAAATGTGATTTATTACAGCTACTTCTCAATGCCTTTGAATTCTAGCTCTCATACAAGTGTTTTATTTTAAAACTAAAGCAAGATATATTTTTTTCAATGTGTATTCGCTCGTATTTACCTGATTTTCCCCTCTTTATGTTTGGGTACTTTAAACTGCAATTAAAGCAGAATCCACAATAGAATGAATATTTATCTCGATTAAAGATCACATAATGTTTGATCAGCTCGGTCAATAAGTTATCTCAAAGGCCCGTTAACGAGGAGAGCCCTCAGAATTAAGTTGGTTCTGGGATCACAGTAAGTTGTTTGATCATTCCCTAAGAAGAATCAAACATAAGGCGAAAATATACCTAAATAATCTAGGTTGAATGTATGTCAAAGACTGAAGGTGTTCTGCCGTGCTTTTAGAGTGTAAAGAATTTTCAGTATGCACGCTAATGTCTGAAAGTATTGAAATCTGTACTGTAGACTAGAACTGCTTTAATTTTATGTCAGGAACCTTCAAATTTGGCCAGATAACTTGACACGTTAAAACACGATTTACCATTTTATGTGTTCTTGAGTTGTGATAACTTGCGATTCAGATAGTTATCCAGCTTCGAAAATTTAACCATAATTCCAATTAATTTTTTTACGCAGTTGAAACGGTTTTCAAAATAACCAAATTCATGAAAGTATTTTAATAAATAAATATTAAATTTTTAAATGCTTTTGGAGGAAAATAATTTGCAACAAATTTTTGCATCACTACCAACAACGTTTAGTACTTATTTTTTTATTACTACACTCTTCCTTAAGAACCACTTTGAATTTAGTTTCTAAAAGAATATTCTTAAAAATTCAATTTACCAGATACATAATGAAAAAGTTATCGTGTTTTACACCACTCAAATAATTGAACTGGGTACAATTTTCTCTAAGTATCTTCAGTTTGCTTTTGTTGTTGCTAAGCATATGATTTCGGACAGTATCTTTTGCAAAATAGTATCATATTTAATTATTAATATCATAAAATTCTGATGATATATATTTATTCTAAGTAAAAGTCATAAATGTCATTATGACTGTAGATATAAATTCACTGAATAAATAACCAAATCAAAACATGAACATTATTTTCAACAATGTGGTATTTATTTTAATGCTTGAAGTAAAAGAACTAAATTAAACAAATAACTCTCTGCAATAAGAAATTAATTCAGTCCTCTGTTGAATGACCCATGTCGTTATTCCTTCAAAACATTTTTCGTTATTTCTCAAACATAATGTTGGCAAATAATGAATTTAACAGTTATGCAAATTACATTTGAAATTACGTTGATAAAATACAAAACGGCTGATTAAAAAAGCTAGTCAAAATGATAAATATACCAAGTCGTGCATCGTGCAGCGCATTAATGGATATCATATAGACAGCATTTTTTACTTTCCCGGAAGAAAGGATTAATTTTAGTGGCAGAAAAAAGTGAAATGAAAAGTGATTTATCACGCATGTTTCTCTTCCAGATAAAATGACAAAAGTGAAAAATGAAAGTCTCCCTCGCAGTGCCTGTAAAACGGTGTACCCAAAGCGTCTCAATTTGATTTGCGATCATTATTTCCAGCTAACAAAGCAGTTGTTTTTGCCGTCTTTTTCGGTACTGATCTTTTATCCGTGACTCCGGAAAAAAAAAGGTTGAAAGTGTTGCCTGGAGGAGGAGTAGGACATAAAAAGCTTGTCTATCAGCAGTGACAGATCCGGTTGGTGTCGCACTAGATAGTCGGCGAGGAAAAAGTAAGAAACCTCTTTTGACTTAATCTGATCCCAGCAGAGATGCTGTTCCTTATCCGAAGGGAACAAACCAAAAGGACGAGTTGATAAAAAGAAAAGCTACCGAGATAAAACGACTGCTAGGCAAATAAAGCGATAGGCCCGAGGTAGAGCTCTCTCTCTTCTTTTTTGCACACAGATAGCAAGAAACTTTAGGTAAAAATGAGATTTTCCAACTGAAATTTTGCAGATGTTGCTGCCTCTTCTAGGTTTCTATTACAGAAAATGGAATCTGACCCCGGGGCTTATGTTTGCTCATAGAAATGTAAGGGGATATACTACTTTGTACATTTGGAAATGTAAGGAAACCATTATTCGAAAGTATAGTTATGTAGAATGCACTTATTAATAAATATTTTAATTCATTAAATACTTTGCCTGGAAATAAAAGTAAAATAAATATTTTCGGAGCGCTTAACCCAACAAAAGATATTTTAAAAATAAATGTAATTACTAATTTATACAATTAAAAAAAATGGGAAAATAAAGAAAAAATGACAAAAAATTATTAAATGAATAGATAATTTCAATATATGAAACTATTATACCTTAAAGCATTGCCAAACACTAACTCATAAACCACTTGAAACAACAGCAAATAGCAGAAGAAAAAAGTTAATTCTTGTTTTGATTTTGCATAAAAAATATTTTTATTTTCTTCAAGTTACAGAAAGAAAATTAAAAAAAAAAAATGAAACGAGAAAAGTAACCAGAGTAAAAATATTATGTTAAAAAATGTCCTGTTATCACTGTTTTCATTAACTAATTAATTACTTATTTTAATTTTTTTAAATATGCATACAGGATTATCAATACGCAACATTCTGATACCTCATTGCAACCCATGATCTTAGAAATTCTACGGCAAAAAAAGGAATAAATAAAGTCCATTTCCATTAGTACTTTTCAACGTATTTAATTAAATGAAGTTGAATAACATTTCTGAAGAAAATGTCCTTAATCTCATTAATTAGCTCCTTTGCTAGTAGGAGTCGGCTCTAATAGCACCATTTAAGAAAAATAACTTACTTATACTTTATGTAAGATAGCTGCGAGTAATAGAGTCTACCTAAGGAGGATTTAAAATAAAATAAGAACTTTGTATCCAATTCAACAAATTGTAACATTAATTAAACCGTTTATTTCAAAAACCATTCAAGAGACAAGCTCAAAAAGTTCAAAAATGCATTTTTAGCCTATTTTTAAAATTTTTCCACAAGGATTACAGCATTTTAAACATAGTTGTATACATATTTAAATGTATGTCTTTCAGTAAAAAAATGATAATCTCGATTGAAAATTTAATGTAAATAACAATAACATAGGGGCTTTTCTAAAATAAGAAATTTTATATTTGGACTTACAAAAAAAAAACTGTTCAATAAAATATACCGATCAATTACTATAGAACTAGTAAAACATGGTCATTTTTGCCGAAAACAAACGTAAAATAAAACGCTTTTTCAAACCTTGTCATTTGGCCTTACTAGATCAATACTATAGTAGAATAACAAGGCCTGAGATTTTAAGATTTAAGAATACACTCATAAATGACTAAAATAGGCTCACATTGGTAATTGAGATGAATTATAATATATATGCGTTTATCATGCATAAATTCTTCCAAATGACAACAAATTTCTTTGTTTTGCGGCCGTCAGGGCACTTTAAATTGTGTTCGTCTTCGGCTGTCAAATCAACGCATTCCTCGTGATACCATTTGCCGCATCAATGCGGAAAACTTCACAGAAGGTCTATTTTGGGTACTATCATCTCCCTTTTTTTTTAGTTGCTGTCGATGTGGAGGGCCTTAGAGTTATTGGTGCAGGGGAGATACGAAGTTGTAAATTTTCTATCTCTATCTCTATCAGTTTTCTTTGAGCTTGGTTCTCTCTCTTCTCTTTTCTTTAACTGTTTTTGTTTTCTGAGTAATCTACCTTCCGATTATTAGTTTTTCAATTCGGTAATTTTTCCAGAATTACGAATGTCATGGTCAAAATGACTACCCTCATAATTAGTTAAACATTAAAAAAATGGTTATAACAATTATTTATTTCCCCAGTGTTTTTAGTTTAAGAATTCCCATTATATGAGAATGAATGAAATTAGTTTCTCTTTGAATTTTATCGGAGCGATTAAAGTCACCTTCGCATTGACCGTACTTTGGCAACTCTTGAGAAAAAAAATATATTTGTTTAAATAACTAACTTCACGATTTGTAATATTTTTGGAAATATAATGATTGATAATTTTCATTTCAGAATGCTCTTTGTCGTAGCTCAGCACACGTTATTACGTTTTGCAGAGCAGTTAAAGTGCTTTAGGAAAAATCTTTGCTTCATCCAATCGAATTTTGGGTAAATTGAACTATTTCTCTTGATTATTTCAAATTTTCTCTAAGTGATTGAAAGTAACCCCGCACTGAGCACATTGTGTTAAATGCAACTTTTCAAAAATCTCGAAACTAAATACTCAGAATGGGCGGACCAATAATTGTGACAAGAGTACTGCTATCGGGCCAAGAATAAACACAGCAGCAGTTATTCCTTTGACTGCAGACCGCTCCCCAGAGAGCTATCGCATTATCTCCGAAAAATTGTCTGAATCAGATGCCATGCAGATCGAGTTCTAGCTAATTCAATTAATCTACGCATTATGGGTTGCTTGAAGAAAGACTTCCAGAACTCGGTTCCAGCTGTGACGAAAGGTAATGACATGAGTGTCCTTTGCTATCCAGGTAGGACGTCCATTTTTTGTCCAGCAACATTCTTTCTCGCTTGATTTGTTTTTGCTGGCTCAGCCTAGCCGCGATCGATTCTTTTTCTAGGCGGATTTATCTTCAGAACAGAACGTCACTATTGTTTTCCTTAGTAAACGAATTATCTTCAATGGAGACAAAAGGAATGTTCCTGCATTCTTGACTGCCTTCTCCTTTTCTGCCATGCAGCAAAATTTCTTAGAAGTCACTTTACTTCTGCGAGGAATTCCCTGTCGGGTGACGAGACTAAATCACATCTTTCTTATAGCGAAATTTAGGGCTCATGTTTTAAAACTAATTCGCAGTTTTTAAACGGTGATCATTAACATGGCCCATGTGTTTGATGAGGTTCTCAAGTGCTTTTGTTGCAGTCAGTTGTTGAAAATCAGTAGTCTTGTCGGCTGCTTAGTTTACTGACAAAATTTGGAAAATTGAATTTACAGTAGAGCCCGCTTAATGAATAGAAGTTTTGTCACGAAAAAAAATATTCCAATAAGCGAGGTATCCCATTATCCGGGGTCAAAATAATGCATTACAACGGTTTGGTACATTGAAAATGTATTATACTTAGCGGGGTATTCTTTAAACCGATATTCCAATAAACAGGTAGGACTTTAATTTGGATTTCTAAGTTTTGATTTCAATCTTAATGATCTCCGTTAAAAGAATATTCTGTAGTCTGTTAAGCTTAGCCCTTTAACGTATGCTGCTCATATTTTTGAAAATACAGTTTCATCAATGCTGATGAAGCATTTTATTCTTGTAATTTTAGTACGAAATATTCGCTTGCTTATTCTTTTATTTGTTTTTAAAATTTATTAGACCGAAACTCATCGGACAATTCTATACCTAGTAGCTTCCAGTTCATCACCGAAAAGAGAAAACTATAGAAAACTCATTACAGAAATCAAAGAAAGTTGAACAAATGAAAGTGTGTTCTCATATGGATAAATTATCGAGATCTTCTCATCATTAAAAAAAGAGAAAAAAAAAAAGGAAAAAAAAACTGAAGGAATGAATTGTTCTAAACTTTTTGGAGAAGTTGTAGTGGCAGCTCTTACCCTATTGAAGGGTTATAAATTTAGTTATATTTTAAAAAACGATATGAGAAATTTCAAAAAAATTATTCTTTCAAGTGACGGGGAATGGGAAAAAAATATCTTCGTTCTTTGAACCAAGCAATTTCAATATGGAAGGAATGGTTAGGTATTTTTCGGATGACAGCAAGGCAGTAAAACTCTGCAAGTGAGACCTGGTGCTTTGAAGAGCTCCGTGGCTGTGAAGTATGGTGGCTTGAACTGGCATGGGGTCCGAAACTCGGACTGACTCTTCACCGCCATTAAGAGAATTAGCAATTGGGGCGGCACAAACGTAATTGCAATTAGCTAAAAGCTTTCAGGCTGAGCGACTCGCTTTTCTACATAGGTTTTATTCTCTCCCACAAAAGGCACCGGGAATTACAGGGTTGTAGAAGTGGGGCACTAATGGCTCCGCGCTGTCTCTTCTTCATTAGTGTCAGCCCAGGCAAGGGGAGAGTTCGATTCTCGACATCCCGGCTACTAGTCGGCCTTCTACAGAGGAGCTTTTTTTTTTTTTTTTTTTTTTCTCTCAAGTTTCTGTGTTTGAAGTTAAGTGTCGTCGAATGCGTTGGAAATGTGTCGGGAAAACGAATTGTGCTGGAAGTGTTGTTTCAATTTTGTTGCAGATGAGCTATCGTAATACGTTATGAATTTGAATAAGGTATCCGATGCTTTTGGTACTATTTTGCTGCAAAAAATAGGGCAAACTTTATCTAGTTTGTCCAGTCTACTATGTTATTTTTGGGAAAAACAATTCAAAAGTTCATTATACTTATATTTGTTACACTTTTTTACGGAATTGAAAGCGGTTTTGAAAAATAAATTCAAAATGAAGAATAATACTCATATAAAATGCAATCAAAAACCAATGAACTTACACATTAATAAAGGGATATTTAAAAAAAAGTCAAATTTTAAGAATTTTTTTATTTGAAACTATGAAAAATAGAAGCACAACTAACGCGTTCTTAGAAGGAGAACATTCTCAATTTTACTTTATGCAGTTCATAACAGTTTAATTGGGATCATCTGTTATACTGCAAATAGGCTCAACATTTTCTTTCGATGTACATAGACTCCCAGTGAAAGTTTAGCTACTACAGACCATTAACTTCCTAAGCAATAGCGTCATTGCAGGCATGATTTGAATTTTTACCTGTACTTTCCGAATTTCAAACATTTTTCTGGTTATAACCTTTGGAGTGATGGTTCTCTCTTTTGCACTTAGGAAGATAAATACCGTAAAATGGGGTGAATCGGAACATTTTTCAGCTTTGATTGTAAAAAGAGCAGTTAAAAGATTTTTTTTTAATTTGTTTTTTTTGGGTAAAAACTTCGGTCTTGCTTTACTTTTGATATTCCAAGCAAAGACAAATCATTTTGAACAATTATTATTAAAATAAATAGGAAATTATGGGTGTTCCGAATCACCCCGCTGATAGGGGTCAATCGGAACACATGTTAAATTTTTATTTTTTTCACTTTAACCTGTAATAGGTCTCACAAACATGAGTAATATTGATGGGGGAGAATAAGAACAGATAATTACTGTCAAATAAATGTATAATTTCAATACCAGTAAACGTTTATAATTTGTCAAAATTCAAAATAATTTTTAACTTATGAAAAATGAAAAGTAATTTTAAGAAATGCTTTTGAATTGAAATACAAAGATTTAACATGAATGAAAGTCACTCATGTAGTCTACAAATATGTACTTGTCCTTAAAACTAGCAATTGTGACTTGGGTTAAGTTTTTTTCATAACATCTCCTGGGATAAACTCTGCTTTTTCTTTAGTTTCTTGAAATCTCTGGGTTTCGGGGATTGTCCTGAAAGATTTTTTCGCTTATTCATCACTGTCTGTGTGCTGGACTTTTACTACATAAAGTCTTTGTGACTTTCCCCTTCGTATTTTAAGTAAAAAAAAGTCTCCTGGAGAAAAAGATCTTTTGAAATCTGCAACTTTTTGTTATTCTAAGATCTAGTTGCTCACCAGAAGGGATAAACAGTAATAAATCCTTGTCCTTATCTTGATTAGAAGAATTGGGGTTAGAATCTTGATTTTTCAAACAGTTGCCTTCAAATAAGTTTGAATTGGAACAACAGAACTAAGTGTTCCGATTCACCCCGCAAATTTTTTTCCTATGGCATTTTTCAGAATTCTTCATTTTTATGACGCAATTTAGAAAAAATGTAAATTCTAATGTAGTATTCTGTTGTTCAGATACATGTATAGTTGAAACATACCACTCTTAGTTTTTAAATATAAGAAGTTTTGTTCATACATATGAAGTTTTGCAGTCTATGAAAACGTGATGTTTTCTAGCATTCCACGTGCAGCCCTCCTCAGAAGCCAGTAGCGTTGCCAGATTGACGAAAGTAATTTTTTCCTACTTCCTATGATCTTACCTTTCTTTAAAAAAATCCATGGCGAAAAATAGCCAATAGTATATTTATGAAGAATTTCTTAGTACGGTCGGGAAGTTTTGTTCCGATTGACCCCGCTGTTCCTATACACTAGGGGTGGAGCGAAAAAAATGAATTTTTGATTTTCGTAAAGGGGTACCTTTCATTTACTGTGAATGAGGATAAGTAACAATTCTGTAAAATATTTCACTTTTGCGACGTCATCTTTAGTCTGCGCATTTGACCTAAAGTTTTGAAATTTTTGATTTTTTTTAGATTTTTCAATTTTTAAAAAAAATATTGCAAATGATAAAACTAGTGACGGGTGGTTATTAAATGGAAGAAAAAGGTTTGAAATATACAAGAAATTTTTTTAAACCATTTAAGATTATGATTTCAGTCTGCGCAATAGGCCCAAATTTCATCAAATTTTCAGAAATTTTCGATATTTTCAATATTGAGCAGAAATTTTATAATTCAATAATTCCTCTCAATATTTAGTTAAAGTGCCTTCAAAACATTTTCTTAATCATTTTGTTGTTTCTTGGAACTACTTAACTCTTTGCTTGCTCATTGAAATTACCCAGGACTCACCACGAGGAAGTGGTCGTACTTTGGATGCCACCCGCGCTCCCTTTGCTTCCAACCAATGAGAGCACACATTTACATTTCTTAGACAAGTCAGGAACAATAAATTGTTTCTTTGAGTTGAGTTTCTTTGAGTTTCTTGAGTTTTGAATTGTTTGCATTGGTTTTGATGGATGCACTACAAAGACAGGAAAATACAAAGATGTAATACGGAAACTGGAAGAAAAACTTGGTAGACCTCTGTAATGGGACATTTGCCAATTGCGTTTAAATTAACTTAATTTGCTGCATTTTTTGCTAAAGCTAGATGGACCTACCAGTGGACCAGTGATTTTTGGGCCTGTTGGACGAAGCTAAACAACATGTTATACTTTTAAATCAGTTCAATATGAACCTATAGAATTTGTCATTGATCAGATTGATTTTGACAACAAAAATGATTCAAGTACTGAGCAACAGTAACTTCATGAGATGAGCAAGGTAGCTTTGACTGGAAAAATATTCAAAAAAATATGAAACAGCAGTCCAAGAAAGCTTTCCCAAGCCAGATGTTGACTACAGCAAACATAATCTTTAGACTATAATTTTTAAAAGAGTCTATAACTTTCGTGTTCAAAGTGTCCTTGTTCTTTTAGGATGAAGTGCAGACGTTACTTATTTAGCTATGAATATGTGTGAGATTGAAAAGATTATCTCTTCGGAAAAAAGCAGAAAATTGTATTCACATCTATTCAAAACAATGGATACTTTGCACCCAAGAAATATGCTGTTATCGATATATATATATATAAATGGATGTATGTAAGTTTGTTTCTTATACAAATCTACAGTTTTCGCCGGATTTTCATCAAACTTGGCACAGACGTTCCTTGATGCATTAGAATTCACTTAGTTGGGGGTTTCGAAATTAAAAAAAAAATCCATAAAGCTCAAAATTCAAATCTTTTGTCTCAAAATGGCCATTTTCTTTCAATTTTGAATAGATAGAGTAATAGAGATAAGACTTTAAGCATACAAATTGATAAAATGTAACACATTTAAATAAGAGTATTTTCCAGCAAAGATTACGATTAACAATGTATTATCCATTTAAGGCTCATATATTTCATTTTAGCATGAAATAAGTTTTTATGTTTCCATGTGGATAGAATTCATTCAAATATTTTTTAGAGCTGTGTTGTATGAATAAGCACCCGGGCAACGCCGGGAAATAATCTAGTTAGTTCATAAGAGAGAGCATATAAAGAAACTTGTTTTAAATCGTATTATCAACGCTCATTCTGGAAAACAAACAAGCAAACAAGTGAGAACGCTTCTGATCCCAAAAATGGATAAAAATCTATTTTCATACATTACATACATAAATCGAAAGTCAGTATACATCGATATGATTTCTTGTCATGATGTGGAAATTACAAATCCACCTTTTACAGGTAATTTAAAACCCACAATATTTACAAAGATTATGGAAGCTGAGAATTTAAATATGATTTCTGAATGCGCTCTCTTTAAACTGCAATTCAAGACTCAATCAATTGAAAGAGCTGTCAAATAGGTCACAAGCTCTTCAAAATTGGTATATAATTACAGGAAAAGAAAAAGTTTAGTGTAAAAACGAGGATATCTGACAGAAATATTTGATCAATTTACGACACAAAGGAACAATTTAACTGTGAAAGACGTATCTAAGAAATGTAAATGCGTGATCGCATTGGTTGGAAGGAAGGGTTCACGTGTAAGACTAGAAGTGCGGTCACCTCCTCGTGGTGAGTCCTGGGTAGTTCCACATGAGCTAACGAAGAGTTGAAGGGTTCAAAGTAATAAAAAAATGAACAAAAACAGGTTTGAAGACACTTCAAGTGAATATTGAGAAGAAATACTGAGTTAAAAAATGTTGAAAATATCAGAAATTTTAGGAAATTTGATGAACTTTGAGCGTAATGCACGAACTGAAATCATAATCTAAAATGGTTTCAAAATTTTTTTTGCATATTTCAAACCTTTTTCTTCTATTTAATATCCAGCCGTCACTAGTTTTATCATTTGCAATATTTTTTTTAAAAATTTGAAAAATCTAAAGAAAATCAAAAATTTCAGAAGTTTAGGCCAAATGCGCAGACTAAAGATGACGTCGCAAAAGTGAAATATTTTACAGAATTGTTACTTATCCTCATTCACAGTAAATGAAAGGTACCCGTTTACGAAAATCAAAAATTCATTTTTTTCGCTCCGTATACACCCCATTTTACGGTAGTTGAAATGAAATCCTTCATTTTGTGTTTGCGCTTTTTGCAACATGTGTACGTTTTAATTCATATTTTCAGACAAGACTCGTAGATGAGTGATTTCAAATTGTTTCTTCACTGAACTCCGCCATTTTCGTTAAATTAACTTGTAAAATGAGTATTTCTGTTTCACAAAAATGCGATTCAAACATTAAATAATGTATGTATTTACGTTCGCACTGCAAAAATAAAGTGTTGTTTTTACAGTTTAATATTGGCAGCAGAGGTTCCAGTTCAAAACTATAAAATGCACAGTAATAAACTGTAAAATTAGCAATTTCATACCTTAGTTATAACTGTCAAGCAGCAATTTTGCAGTTTATTACCACAAAATTACCTGTATTATACTGAAAAACAGCAGTATAATACTGACAGCCGAGGTTCCAATTTAATACTGTAAAATGCACAGTAATAAACAGTAAAATAATCATTTTTATATAAAGCAGTGAGTAACCGCCTCTAAGTAAGTGCTAAGGCAGGAACATGCAATACACCGCCAACTCGGTTGTTTCGAGCCATGGACTGCAGTTTCGTGCTTATTATGCACTCATCAGCATGGAATACGAAAGTAACCGAGTTGGAGGCAAAAATCCTCTTATAGAACAAAGAGGGCCAAAAAAAAAAAAACTGGTAGCTAATGTGAAATTTGAATACCAGCGAGCGGCCGCAATTGGTACGGTACAGTTCGTAAATTTTAAGGCAGAGCTCGGGTTTTAAGCAGTGAGTAACCCTAAGCAAGCTCTAAGGCAGGCTACATGCAATACGCCGTCACCTAATTTTATAGTTTACTACTGTAAAGCAGCTATTTTACAGTTTATTAGTGTAAAATTAGCAATTTTTACAGTTTGTTACTATGAAATTAGCTGTATAATACTGTAAAAACAACATCTATTTTTTACAGTGTAAGGATTAACTTCTAATAGAAGAAGTACGAGAGCCCTATAGTTTTCAGAACCTATTTAATTGTGTAAATGTCCTGCATTCCTATTTTTATGAGAAAATTCGCATGGAATTGAAAAGAAGTGCGAGTCAAATAAGGTCCTATTTACGTCGATATTAGTATGCTATTTAATGTTCAAGTAAGTTAATATGGTATTATACATAATGGTAATAAAAAGTAAGTTTTTCTAATGTTACACATACATATATTTTTTTGTTTTAACGAACTGTGATTAATGAACATTAAGTTAATAAGAATCACAAAAAGTACGGTTCATTGTTAAATATTAAAAATTATTCCAAATAGAAAATAAGAAAATAGATAAACGAAAATTACACATTTATATAATCAAAAGTAGTAAAATATCTTACTTGTTTCTTACTTTTATTTCATTAAAAACTCGTGTTTCAATTTGTTTACGATTAAAACTAGCTAAAAAGAGAGATTAATAATAAACATTACGGCCTGATGAAATTTCACTTACAAAACTCATTCACTTATCCTCCATTGTTATTTTGCGAGACACATAATTTTGATGAACATATTTATTAACCAATCTTTTTTAAAACATCAGGTTTTATTATCATCACACAGAGCGCAATAAGTTTCTCCTTCTCATTCATTAAAATTTTAATTTTTTCCCGAGTTCATTAAGAACTCGTGAATAAGGAAAATGAATTAAACTTTATCAACGAGACATAAAAATCAATGAAATCGGGTTTTATTACTTCAGATTCTTTCAATTTCAAACAATGAGGAATTCGTTTCTTTTTTGAATGTTTCTTACAGTCTATTTTACGAAAAATATTGCATAACTCTAAATTATTTATAACAGTCATTGACGACAATACGCTTAGGAATGTTTGCTTTTATGTGTCATTGATTTTCTTTGCTGATAAATGTAATATAAAGTATTTTTTCAACTTATTGTAGTTTGAGCCTCCCGTTATGCTGGCGATTAACTCATTTGGCGATTAAATCCGTTGATACCGTTCTAAGTGTGTGGTTTGACAATTTTCAGCTTTATATTTTGTAACTTTAATTTTCTTTTACAATCCCCTTTTTATCAAATAGCTTATCCGTACTAATAATAAATTAAAATTAATTGTCTGCACTTTGCGTAGGTTCATTGACTGCGTTTTATGTAATTTGATAAAGTTCATTTTGAATATAGTCATCAGGTTTCTAGTTCTTTTTTTTTTCACTTTGATTTTAAATAAATGTTTCATAGACTCACCTTTATACTTTAATGTAAAGTGTATATTAAATTAAAATCATATTCTGAAACCATTAATCAAAACTATTAAAGCACCATCTGTAAAATTAAAAAAAAATATATTTAAAAGAAAAAACGAAATTTGTTCGAAGTTTATCTGACAGTTAAAATGACGCAGACGATCAAAATTGTCCCTGTGAAAATAGTGAGAAATATACATTAAAAATACTTTAATCGATTCCTAACCAGTACTTCCTGCTCCTGTCATTAATTTGATGAAACTACGTATAGAAACAATGTATAAAGCATTTGTACCTACGAAATTTTTATTCTAAAATAGAGACTAGATTTGAAATTAATTTTGCAATTAAGAAACGATTAGCGTTTCCGTTAGCTATTCCAAGGAGGAATAAAACGAAATAATCTAATATTTGGGCGGGTATTTTGACCTAT
Organism: Uloborus plumipes; assembly: GCA_038373865.1. NCBI lineage: Eukaryota > Metazoa > Arthropoda > Arachnida > Araneae > Uloboridae > Uloborus > Uloborus plumipes. The sequence continues at coordinate 101,472 of JAXGGA010002989.1, forward strand.
ATAGCTGCTAATTACCATTCATAACCCTCCCCCCCCCACACACACACAAAAAAAAAAAAAAAAAAGAAAACGAAAGAAAACTAGTCAAAACAAATTTTCGTGGTTGCTTTTTTAGCTTTATATTTACTTTATCAATTAATCTGTCTTTTAAAAAATATTGTGTTTTTATCAAACGGAAACTGTTCCTTACTGTATGTCACAATTACAACTAGATATCATTACAACATATTTCGTTTCAATGGATTCTCAAAGGGTTACAAAAAAGAATCGGAGCAAAACAAAATAAAGGTTTAAAAAAAAAAAAGAAAAAAAAAACTGAAACTTAAAGAAAAAAAAAGCACGTATACAAACATTATAGAAGAAAGAGGGGAGAAAACTTTATTTTTCTGAAAATGGTTTTTTAGCTTGTTTCACTTCAAGGATTACATCGTTTTTATTAAAAATACTCCTTTTTTGCCACGTGATGATTAGTCATTTGCGGTAAAGGTGTGAATTGGTTTATCCACTGGGGTAGAAAAAAATATCGAAATAAGGAAACTAGACCATATTTCTTACATCTACTTACTATTTGCTACTTGCAAAACCGAAAAAAGTTTTGCAATGACTTAAAATGCCGTGATGAGTTTCGAAAATGAAAATACATTTTCTTTTCATTTCTGTTCTCTTCTCCACTTTTACAAGCACTTTTATGACATAATTACCCAAAATATCATAACGAGGCACATTAATCGACAATATCTATTTCAACTTAATTCAAAATATTGAAATTTTGAGTAAGGGGAAATTGGATGGGGAAAATGAACTGATAAATTTATAGAAGTTTGAGGGGTTTTTAGAACACCTAAAGCGTTGTTTTGGTTACGGCCTAGATGAAAGTTATATGTATGTCATATTCACACACATCCTATCATTTTTTTCATGAATTAACTTCAAGAAAACTTCGATTATTCTTACAATTATGTCAATTGATAACTATACCGCTAAGTGCAGCTTCAAATAATAAGTATTAAACAAATTCTTTATGATAAAAAAAAAAGTTTTAGTTTACTTTTCTCTGAAAACATATATAATTTTATCCATTTTCATGAATTAATATTATTTATTATTTTTCCATTTAACCCAATAAGCCAGCTTTTCTTAACGATTTCATCGAATACGGGATAAGTAAGTTGCCTTTAACGTTAATTTGGGACATGAACATCGTGTTCTTTAAGCAATCATCATAGCAAATACACTGGCGGAAAAAAAATCCCAACACTAAGAAAAAATTACTGTAGAGTAATGAAATTTGGGTAATGCAATTGTCTAGTTAACATGTTTAATTGATTAAATGTACAAGATCACTGGCTAATTTAAGCTCAAGAAAATGCTGTGCAAATGTGAAATTATGTTAATTTAGTAGAGGGTGTAACCTCCAGAATTTTGAAGGCAAGCCTGCAAGCGTGCATGCATTATGTCATACAGGTGCCGAATGTCACTTAGTAGTATGGAGTTCCATGCTTGTTGCACTTGTTGTGTCAATACTAGGACCGTCATTGCTGACTGTGGATGATGCTCGAGGTACCGTACCATGATATCCCATACGTTATCAATTGGAGACATACCTGGTGATTTTGCAGGTCATGGTAACCTGTCAGCACTCTGTAGAGTACATTGCGTTACAGCAGCGATGTGAGGGCGAGCGTTATCCTGTTGGAAAGCGCCCCCTTGAATGTTACTCATGAAGGGCTGTACTACGGGTTAAATTACCAGACTGACGTCAAATTTTCAGTCAGTGAGTTTGGGATAACCACAAGAATGCCCCTGCTGTCGTAGAAAATCACTCCAGAGACCATAACTCTAGGTGTGGGTCCCGTATGTCTAGGTCGTAGACCGCTTGGATGCAGGCAGTCCCCTGGCCTCCTTCTGACCAATATACAGCAACCACTGGCACTAAGGCGAAATCTGTTTTCATCAAAAAATTACAATAGACCTCCACTCCGACCTCCAGTGAGCTCTGTCGTGGCACCACTGCCGTCGGAAAAGGCAATGGTTTGCAGTCAATAAAATACTGGCTACAGACTGCCTGGCTCGGAGCTGTCCTTGAAGTAAACAGTTTCTTACCGTTCCTTGGGTCCACGACGGTACCAACTACAGCTCGAATATCAGCCGCAGATGCAGTACGATGCGCCACAGCCGTACGCAAGATTCGGCGATCTTGCTTCTCAGTCGTGCCACGTGGCAGCTCGGAACTCGATCTTCTTCAGGTAGAACCATCCCTTGACCATAGCTTCCAATAATCATGCATGGTGGAAACATTCCCACCCAAGTTTTTCTGCAATATCGCGAAATGAAAATCCACCTTCTTGTAGCCAAATTGTACGACCTCGTTTAAACTCGTTGAGCTGTTGAAAATGGCTTTTTCGTCTTCTTAAAGGCATTCCTGGGTAACATGAGTGCAATTCGTCAAATTTCACGGAAAAATAATACACACGAGCTTCACAACATGCTTTTAAAACAAGCCTTATTTGCATGTTCTGAGTGACGCCAGCTGTGCCACACTTATGCGCGGAACGCGAAATTTCAATCGATGTCATCTTTCATTTGTATAAACACGCCTACCAAATTTCGTTTATCTACTACAAGTCTTTCTCGGTGTTGGGATTTTTTTTTTCCGCCAGTGTATAATGATTTCACTATACCGCAGCTGACACTCACTCTTTTTATTCACTCGTTATTGGTAGAATGCGAGTCCCATCGTCCATTGCATTGTTTAAAACAAATTATAGAAATGATTTTTCTTTTAATTTGTTCTATTTAATAATTTATTTTTAGAACTTTCTTGTGAATTGGATATTCTTTGTGTTTGGTATAATTTCTTTACAGTTTAAAATAACATTTGTCTTTTAACGATTTGAAAAGTTAATTATGAATAAATGTTTTAAAAACCACATAGTGCTTAAGTGTTATTTATACCAAATGATATTTAAATAAATTCTTTCAGAATGAGTTTCTCATTTTTTTTATCGCGTTTAAAATAACTTGTTTTTTCCCTTTAAGTAGCGAGGACTTTTTGCATTTTATTGATTATTTTGTTTTTAACAAACATTATTTTTGCGAATTTTTATTAATTTAACAAACGGAAAAAAAACTGCGATTTTATACGACTCATTAATAACTTCTTTTTTAATACATTTTTTACATTGTTTAAATTTCTATGTTTCATTAATAATACAATTGTGCATATTTCTTACTGCATGATTTACATTTTTGATCTCTGCTTTATATGTTAGTGTACAGCTTATTTATTATTTTTTCCCCGATATATTAGAGTTTTTTTTTTGTACGATATTTATAATGGATAAAAAATGTTAAAAGATGCTCTGGTGTAAGCTACGATAAAATAAAACGGTTTGAAACACACACACACACACACGGTGTAATCAACTATAGAACAGAGGAAATCAAATCAAAAAGAGAAAAACGTACAATTAAGCATAATAATAATCACAATAATAATGATGGATAATGTTTTGAAAATACAATATTTTATTGTGTGAAAACAAATTTAATTTGTATTTTTTACTAATTGTTTTCTTTCTCTTTCAGGTAAGTTCAACAATGTTTGTGTTTTTGTAAGCAACTTTGCTTTTCAACTTCTTCATAAGGTAACTAACATGTTTATTATTACTGTATCTGTGTAAAACCGGTCAAAACTGCCGATTATTGCAGTATATATATATATATATATATTTTTTTTTTTTTTTGAAAACGATTAATTGTTTACTTTTAAACTATACCTTATCTTTTCATAAAGTTTATCAATAATTAATTACCTTGAAGCCAGGCTTAGTATCTAAGAAAAGGGGGCGGGGATAGGAGCCGTACACGCTTTACAACCAGAACAGTCTAAAATCAACAGAAAAAGTTAGGGATTCCTATATGCTTCAAAACCAGTGCTTAAATCCAATGGTCTAAATCTCACAGAAAAAGTGGGGAATCCCTACGTACTTCATAACCAATATTTAATCCATGCTAAAGTAGTCCTACATTCATAGGAGCTTAAATAGCTAAGTAGCTACATTCTACAAGGAAATCGATTTAAATAGTCTAAAGCTCCATTTGTTCTGAATAAATTCAACAACAAGGAAAATAAGTACACTGGCTGAGCTCCTTTGCGCTCCCATGCAAATTAGACAAAAGATGCTTATTAATTGTTTAATTACATCAAACAATTTCATTGCATGCTTTATATCACACGCAATTCTCCCACATTGCGAAAAGACGCTTTAGATTATAATGCAAAGGCATCGCAGTTTTCAACCTGTGTAGTGGCTCAAAAGCTGTTTGCAAATTATTTCGTCACATTTCTGTAAACGAGCTTTCCACCGCTAAGCCCATTCTGCAGGTTTCATCCAGGAAGGAAGAGGATGCTTTGATCCGTTCTCGCTGCATGTGAGTAAAGTGTGTTAAAGTCATTATTCCCAAGCATAATATGACAAGATGCGCAGCGCCATTAAGTAGAATTAGATGCTAATAATATGTGAGCTCTATTACAAGCAGACATGGTAAATTCCTGCCTTTCCTCTTCGTAAGATTGTGCCATAAAGTTAAACGCTCCATCTGTCTCCCATAAAGCAGCAGGGTGAGAGGATTAGATTCACTGTGTCCAAATAATGTTCCTTTTGCTTACGAGAGGGAACTGGAGTGATTATCTGGAGAGCTTTAACGAAGTGGATCATCGCGTTATAATGAGGTTGTTTCTGTCTAGCTACTAGAAGAGCGCTACGGGCTTTAGAGCTGTCACACAAGATTCACCTTGACTGCACGGAATCTTTATGATGTGTCATATTGTAGGAGGGAAAACTATTATTTGGTATGCGTTGAGGTAAAATCTAAATGTGCTGTGTACCTATTTCTTTCTGAAACTGATACTGAAAACAACTGTGTGATCTGTAAAGAAAGTCAAAGTCTGCCTGAAAAAAAATTTTTTTTGCTTGAAAACTCCGCTAAATAATTTGTGAATTTATAAAACTAATTGAGTAGCTTTTATGATTTTCAGTGGTAAACAAAATGATAACACACATGCCCCCCCCTCCCACTCACATATGCACAGGATGTGAGGATTAGATTTACTGTGTTCAAATAATGTTCCTTTTGATTACGAGAGGGAACTGGAGTGATTATCTGGAGAGGTTTAACGAAGTGGATCATCGCGTTATAATGAGGTTGTTTCTGTCTAGCTAATGGAAGAGCGCTACGTGCTTTAGAGTTGTCATACAAGATTCACCTTGGCTGTGCGGAATCTTTATGATATGTCACATTGTAGGAGGGAAAATTATTATTTGGTATGAGTATAAGTGAAATCTAACTGTTACTTTCTGAAACTGATACAGAAACAAATTAGTCTTTTTTGAGTATAAAAAGAAACACAAGGTATATACTATCTTTAAAAGGAGATATGTAGCTTGGTAACATGTATATCTCCACCAATTACTTTTCGAGAAGCAACTTATGTGGTTTTTGGTGGTAAGTACACGCACACACACATACACGAGTGTGTAATCAGAAAAGGTGCTTTTAGCTACTCTTTACAAAAAAAAAAACAATTTAATTCAATTGTTCCTCCATAATGATTGTCCACATATGCAATAGTTAAATTTATTACAATAACCGAAATATGTGATAAAAAATTTGTGTAAGTTGCCCAAAGAAATTACAAGTCGAAATGATAGTTGAAATAAAGACGCTTAAAAAGGGCTCTTTTATTCTAGGAACATGATAATGAGTATTTTTTTTTCTTTAACAATGATCTGTGGAAAATATTTCTGTGTATACCAATACTGCCCACATATTATAAAATAACCTTTTTAATTTACAATTTATAACTCTAAGAAGTTAGAAACAGTTTTAGCACACTCCACTTATATAAGTACATGACACCACAAACTACATTCCCTTGAATTTAAATTTTTAATTCTTTTTCAAGACTTTTCCAAGCTCCTGCAAAAAATCAATATTTGATCGGAAATATGAAATAGTAAAATTCGTCGCCAACCCTCTGATGCTAGGAGATAACTGCCTTCAGCTTTGAATGAAGTGGTCGAATTTTCAAATCGATTGCTTCCGCGAAACTTGGAGAGGTGTTAGCAATTATCGGTTCCACGCTCCTATCAGATGAAACAACGTGAAGCAGCCTCTTAATTGCTTCTCGACTCAGTCGATAAAGTCGTTCCTTCTTTTCTTCAAGTTTTGTGAGCACTTGGGATTACATAAAGAACATTAATTTCTTCTCAGATATCTTGCAAAGCGAACAATCATAATTTCAACAGTTATGCTTTTTTATCGGGAATTTCAAGGATACTGTGCGACATATTAAAAAAAAGAACACTTAAAAGAGCAATTTTACGTATCAGACAATTTTATAAACAAAGGAAATCGTTGATTAGTTTGGATTTAAGGATTTTACTCGATTCTTCTCTTAAAAAGATGCTTTCTTTTTTAGGGTTTTACAGCACTTATCAGGTTTGTTATTGCTTTGCATTTTGTAATGAAAATACATTTTGCAGCTCCTAACAAGATATGGATGTTGCTTTCTTTTTCTTTCTTCTTTCAGTGAAGGTAAAATGTCTTCTGGAGTAATGAAGCGAACGTAATTTGCAGGGAATTAACGAAAATCCTGAAATTACTCGCAAAAGTTTGATAGTATTCTGAGATTTAGCTGCGTTTTAATGTTTTCGGATAAAGAAAAAAATAAAACGTACTCAAGTTACAACATCTTAAAATTTTATTTTAGGTGTTATTTGAAAAAAAGTCGAATTAGTTATGTCTTCGTTTAGTTTCTAAGATTATTGCAATAAATATTGTTTTATGGTTACCTACAGGCGGCAACACGAATGAAAAAAGATAACATATATATATACAGTCACTTTGAATGACAAAACGTCTTAGAAACTAAATAATTAAATACGTACGTTGCGCAACAGTAGGCAGTTAAAAACAAGTTAATTGATAATAGAATTATGAAGTACGAGCTTTTGAATGATTTTTGTTCAGAATTCATAACATCCTATCCAGGACAAAATTTCATCATTGCTCTTTGTGAAGAGTTTGCCTGCGTGCTTAAAAAAAATTGATGAGCTCAAATTCACAAAAATATAGGAACGTATTAACGACTAAAGTATTTTAAACTCCCAAAATTTCAAGCTGCTAGTGTTATAAAATATTTTGCATCTTAAACTTAAACGTGGCATATCGTTTTCCAAAGCTAATTCGCCATTTTGGAGCTTGTCTTTTGATAAATCCTAGATCCTTAGGATTTTGAACTTGTAGGCTAAAAATGTGCATAGGTCAGTTTCAAAGTATAGTCTACACTCTACACCTGTATAAAATTATTTATTAATGGGGGGGGGGGTGCACTAGGCGACTTGACAGGGGAATATTGCTTAGTTCTGTCACTTAAAGAATATTCAAATGACTGTATAAACGTGGTAGTAAAACCATGTAATTTTAGCCCATAATTAATAATAATTTCATAAAAAGATACACTGAACATCATAACATCTTAGAAAATGTGAATAAACAATGTCTAGTCATTGCCGTGTTAGTTCAAAGGAAACTATCTTTAATAATAACTCTTTGTAAATACAAAATTTCTTTTAAAGCTCATAATTTCCGAATGTAAAAATATAAGAGTCAAATTTGCTTCTTTAAAAAAGCGCTTTGGGATTCAAACTGTAATTACTTCACCAATCCATGTTTATTTTTGTCACAAAAGATAACAGTATCACTTGAGGGGAACTAAACTCGATACTCCTTTGTATTACATCTGTTTCTTCCGCACTTGTTGAAAACTCAAGCAGTTAATTAATATATACAAAGATTCCTACGTTTTCGTTTTCCTTTCTTAATCTGGGTGGAAAAATGCTGCTCTTCATTCTGCTCTGCCCGCTGCTATACAATTAAATTAAGCGAAATTTTCATTTCTCTTTGTGTAATTGAAGCCATTTCTTTTCAGACTTACCTTAAAACTTCTTTCAAACTTTTGCATGTAAATGAGCAATTTTGTGGGCCGAAACTATGTTCAATTATCTTTAAGTAGGGGAGAGAAAATATTTTGAAGGTCTTTATCTTTTAAAATCAACTAAACAAGAGTTTAATATATCTGCAAAAATAAATAGGCTCAAATTATTGCAATGCATTTTAAATCTGAAAAGATTTTTTTTTTTTTTTTTGTGAGCTCGTGTCTTTGTGAATGTAGTTTAATGAAAAATTACATTGAACAAAGTCCCTTTGGGGATAACTCACAGATACACACACAAAAAGTAAAACCAACAGTAGCTCACACTGCAGTAGAAGTTAAGACTTCTCATGCAGCTGACGCTTTGATAGTAGCTTTCCCTTTTAAAGAAAACGTAAATACTGGATAAATTTTAAAGTTGTCCAAAAATTTCAAAGGGATAACTTAGTATTTAAAATTTCAATTAATTTTTATCTTATTTCGAAACTCCTCAAGAAAATTGCACTAAACATTTGGAAAACATGCACTAGTATCATTAGACGATTGCGGTGTCAGTGTAAGGGAAACTAAGGAGATTTAACCCACTTTCACAATTATTTTTTTCTATGGTTTTCTGACAGTTAGAACATTTCCAGACTAACAATACTATGCTTGCACTATTTTTTGTTTATAAAACATCAGAAGTAAATTTTAAGTAGTACATTTCTCTTTATACCTATTTTTTGCTATAAGTGTCGATTTCTGTAGAAAGTCATGAAATAAACAGAATTATTTTTTCAACGGATCAACACACTTCCTATCAAAGCAATGATATGTTTTCATATGAAGAGCACCTAACTGATATAAAATATATCAAATATTATACGAAAAATGACAGCCCTTTTCCTAATTTATTTTAGTATTTTAAAGTTGAATGGGCAAAGAATTTTGCATGCTGCTTGCGTCCCTGCTATGATTATAATACTTTTGAAACATTTATTTTGTGTACTACTTGCAAACTTGAAAATGCGTCAGTTTTTGTGGCATTAATTAGTGACTTACAGGATTATTAAAGCAAAGCACGTAGAAAACCAAGTGCTGTATTTTATTCTGAATTACTGAAATTTTCTACCGGCAACTTTGAACGGTTGTTAAGCAGCAATTTGCAATTTAGCGTTGCCTTTTAAGGATACACTCCTAATTTATTCTCCCTTACAGAAATGTGAAGTAACTTGAAAGTAAACAACGTGATCTGTCATTCAGTACGTCTAATTTCCACCCTCCACCAGGAAAAACATGCAAATTCTCTCTCAACTCTCCTCCTCGTCCAATATAAACCAAGCAGTGCTTCCG
>JAXGGA010002990.1:0-110778 GCA_038373865.1 Uloborus plumipes
CGCTGTTCCTGGGAAGGTATTTCAGAGGCAGACTGGGACTTGGATAGACCAAGAGCTGATCAAATAAACAGGTGAGCATAATGCAAAGGGTAAAACAAAAAATGAAAGCATAAAGCCATTAATTTGATTTACTATCGCATTACAAGTAAAATTCAACCACAAAATTTCAATAAAGTATGAAAAAACGTCACTTACTTCGTTTTTCTTTGCCCAGTGCAATTTTTTTTACCACTGTATTCTCTTCCACCAGGAACACAAGAAAACCTTATTTTGCAGTAAACTAAAGATGGGTCGGCATTTTCACAACGTGGTGGGACGTGAGGAGAATCCAATTTCGCTGCATCTCTTTTTCAAAAATGAATTTTCTGCTCCTGCGAATAATTTTCAACCGCGTCCTGTAAGTCTGTATAGGAAGAAAACTTTTGCCCTGCATAAATAGACATATTTAATCATTAATAATCACAAAAATTACGTTATCATAGACAAATCTGATTGCAAGCGGCGAGAAAGCCTCGTGGATTTGTTTATTAGAGCAAACCTAAAAATTTTTAACCGCCGGCCAAAACTACGCCAAGTTATTAACCGCCAGTTCAAATTTGGCGCTTGGCGTGGCGGCACCATAGACAGGTCCCAATAAAAATGGGGCAAATGCCAAAACAAACGCCAGGCATAAACAAAATAAAAACTCAAAATTTATGTTTAGTTGATGGAAGGATACAGGATTTGATAGTTTGATTAGAAAATGTGAAAATATATATTCTTAATCTTCTTCGGTTTTATGAAGTATTTTATTAGGTCTACCTGTAAATTTACAAACGTATTAAACCGTGAAATTGTCGTGGGTACAGACATATGAAACTTGCAATGTGTTCTTGATAAAATAATTAAAAAAATACTGAAATATCGTGCCTTTACGGCACTTATATTGTTTTTTCTTCTTTTTTTTTCTGATACACTCTTTGTTGATTTGGAAATCTTTTTTTCAGCTTTTTTGTTTGTTTAATGTATCACTCTAATCACTCTATCACTGTATGAAAAATGCGAAATGTATCGTTTCTAATTGAAATGGATCTATTTTTAATTGTGGAATTTTCTTAATTTAGCATTAACTGTATATTAATTCTTCATTTTGTTATGTTGCATGTCATTCTTTTTGAGAAGCTGAAACATTTCGGCAGGGCCGCCGTTTGGGGGGGAATATTGGACCTCCAGTACCGGGCCCGGAGCTTTGGGGGGCCCGTAAGGTTATGAACATGTTTTTCCAGTAATAGTGTCAATAATTTCATGAAAAAAAAAAATCTCGCTTTCGATTGCCGATTGTCAATATGAAACAATTGCTAGTACAAATAGTAATGAATGAAACACGCCTGCGCAAAGGAAAATGTACCGCTTTTTAAGATCATCTGTCGATACAAATAACGTGAAAATAAAATCAGATGCACACTTTCGTAACTAAAAAAAAAGTTTTTCCGAATAATTTTTTTTTTCTTCTTTTTTTTTTTTACAGTTGCAAATGTGCTGAAACGATGGCATGAAAATATGCAATTGGGGGCGGGGGGGTGCATGGGGGCCCGGCAATAAAATTGGTACCGGGCCCCATCGCTGGTAACGGCGGCCCTGCATTTCGGGTCACTTCATAAAAAGGAATAGCAAAAATCGATTATTGAAAGTCATTAAATGTCTGAATGTTTAAATTTGTTACCATTTAAACTATAGCTTTTTTCTAGCTTCATTGAAGTAAACCATAAATTAGGCATTTTGCATCTCTGTAAATTGTACAGTGTATTTAGTCAAAAGTGGAGAAAAGATCTTTAAGTTTGAAGAAGAAAAAATATTTCTCAGGAAATTTATTTTGGCCACCTTTACTTTTATGAAATGCAACTAAGCTTTTAGAGATGGGCTTAGGAGTTATAATACAGGATAGTGATGTAGTCCTATTAAAAGGTGGGGGGGACACTAAAAAATAACAAATATAATTGGTGAAATAAAAAAAAATGTGGTACATTAATGTTAAAATATTCAAAAGTGCGGGATGCTTGTGTAAAATATGAAAGTAGTGGGACGACTTATAAGATAGTATGCTATCAGTAAGTGGCAGGGTTGGGTTTTTGACATGACATGTCGAAAACGTCAAAAACCTGTCTAAAACTCAAATACAGTGGTTATTGAGATTTTTTATAAATATATAAGGTTTCTCATCCTGAAAAATATTAAATAAAAATTTATACATCTTATCAATCAAGTTTAATAAACATTAAATTAATAAATTTAATGAAAATTATTTCTCATTCTTTTAAACTAACTTTTTTTGCTATGAAAAAAGTTAAATAATAAAACTTAAATCCAGCTTTTAAAGTAGTTTTGTTTAAATGTTTATATAACTATCAATTAGTTATCTTATCAGTCAAGTTTAATAAAAATTAAATTAATAAATTTCATGAAAATAGTTGCTTGAAATCCAACCAAATTCTCTTCAGCATTTAATTGTATTTGAAGCCGAATCTGCCCCCTATCCCGGTAGCTACTTTGCAGTGCAGAATATCCCAGCAAAAACATGGTGAAAAGGTCTAAAAAAAAAGCAACATCTCTGCCGAATTTGTACAGCTGATGGTACAATTACATTCCAGCCCATGTAGCTCTGTGTCTATCGAGAGAATCTTCTCGAGTTTTGGATTCATACATTCTAAACTCAGAAATAGACTTGGCGTCCAAAAAGCATCAAAACTGGTCTTTTGTTATTGCATGCTCCGCGGGAAAAACGATTTAGACTGGGACTAAATACCTTAAGTAATTGTTAACTTAAGATGGTTTATTTTATGTATGTAAGTCTACAAATAATACTAGGCAAATGTGCACTATGCAATTTCTGCTTTCTAAAATTTATAAATTGTAATTAGGTTTACGTTTTAATATACTGTTATTTATAATTAATTTTTATTCTATAATGATAGTAGCTCATTCATTTATTTTATTTTCCACATGTAAGCATCTTGTAGTATCCTAATAGAAGGGCTCGGGAGTAAATAATGGTATCTGACAAATTCTAAAAATAGGACTATTTCAAATTAAAATTAAAAAAAAACACATGTAAAAATTTATTAGGTTTTCCCAAGACACACAGCACTTAATTAATGTACCCACTTCATTTTTAAAATAAAAAAACCTGTTACAGTAATTTCTCGAAGCAATAAAGCCATATTCAAAAGCCATATGTTTGATTTTTTAAAATGCTAGTTACCATTATTTACTCCCGAGCCCTTCAATTATGTTTAGGATTACTTTATTACACTTTATTTTAATAACCTAAAGCTCCAAAAATTTACTTCAGTGTCTGAAATCAGAAATTGTAAAATTCATTTGAAAATGTATTTTGATTATCAATATCAAATTTAAACATGTTTTGGACAGAAATTTAGGTTTTTGACAATTATGTCAAAAACCATGTCAAAAAGGGGTTTTTGACACGACGGTAAAAACCACGGTTAAAACCGGATAAAACCTCGGACTGTCAAAAACTTGCCAACCCTGGTAAGTGGGCGTGGTTTTGTTGTTTTCTAATGAAATTGCATTGTGTTTGCACCCTGTAACCCCCTGGGAAAACTTAAAATTACGGGTCTGGTTCTTGATTAAATGATAAATAATCTAATATTATACAATTCTAACCATGGCAGGGCTCGGAGTTGTCCTGGAATTCCTGATTTTTTTTTTCATGTCCTGGAATGTCCTTGAATTGCTGGAATTTCAAGCATACTTTCTATTATTTAAAAAAAAAGCGTAGAATCGGCAAGAATGTTTGTATTTTCTCATTGCCGCGTTCGGTAGCGCGGTTAAACAGCCGTTAAAACCAGTCCCCTTCTCCTGATCACGAGATCATAGAACAGATTTAGCGCATGCTCTGTAATGGCATTCTTTTTTCACATGGCATCGCCATCGCGCATCGCCGGCGAGTCATTGGTAATTGGAGACTTTGCATTTTCGGTCGCTGCTGATGCTAATCTTTGGTGATCGTGTACATAACGTAAATTTGAAAAAATGCCGGGAGACGCTAAATTTTCAACTTCTTGTTTACTTCTTGTTTGGACAACAAGAATCGGAATGAAAATATGATAAAAACATGGTGTTCTGTATCGGAAAAAAGTGAACTTTATGCCTTTGTTTGCCAGAAAGAATTTAGCATTGCAAACATGAGATTTGCAGCACTGCTATCGCATGCTGATGGTGAGAAGCATAAAAGCAAAACCAAAAGCAATGGAAACCAATCCTTTTTAACGTTTAGCAGTCAGCCTGAAAGTAACTCAAGTGGAATTGCAAAAGTCGTGTTAGTATCAAAAAATGGCTTGAAGTGGATACCGACGACAGATGCTGACAAAATTCTTAAAGCAGAAGCAGTTTTAATTTTAGAAGCTATTAAAGAAACCTTTTCTTTTTCGTCGCTTGGGGATCTAGCAGAACTTTTTCCATCTGTGTTTGAAGATTCTGCAATTGCAAAAGGGATACAATTGTCTGAAAAAAAGGTTAGATATGTTAATTTTGGTTTAGCACCATATTTTAAATCACACCTTTTTAGCCATATTGGCTTATCGTATTATGTTTTACATTTTGATGAAACAACGAATATCGTGCGACGATTCGTATTTTGGACTTTATTTCAAGCAATGCTCTTGATGAAGAAAAACTGTTGCAATGTTCCATGGATGGACCAGCAGTTGACTTATCTGTGCATTGAACATGTTGAATGCATCGTTAAACAGTAAGTTTTAATTCATAACTATCATAATTATTTAGAAAATGCTTACTTGGTTCAGCAAAAAGCATGCTAACTATAATCTTACATTATTAATGACATATCATGCACAGAATATGTTTTTGTTTATGTATTTTTTTATTTTTTATTTTTTTTCTGTTTGTGTAATTTACATGAAAATTTATTTACCTTTTATAATGAGACTTTTTTGAAAACATTTGGAAAACATTGAACTCTCTTAGGGGGGGGGGGGATAGCAGCAGTGGTTGTGGATTTTGTTTTTTTTTTTTCTTTATATTCCTTAATGACATCTAATGGCTTAATCTGCTAGCCGGAGATCATAATTTTCATTGATCTCCAGTGTATAAAATTAGTGTATTCAAGATACTTATTTCCAGAAAAAAAAAGATTAGTGAAATAAGCCTTTTATATTGCTATACCATGTACGGTTATGTATTGTGTGTGCCACATGCTCCAAAAGCCGTGGCTGAATAATGTCCTGGAATTTTATAAAAATTACGTCCTAGAATTTTAAAATTTGAACTCCGAGCCCTGCGATGGTGTCACAACAGTCAATAAAATCATTGAAATTTAAATGAGTTCAAAAAAGCAAGCTAAATTTCCTAATCAATGTACAAAGTTTAAAATTTCACATGAGGGTTGAAATAGATCTAATGCCATTGTTTTCAACAGATTGTGATAAGACTGTAGTTGCAGTTGTATAAATTTGTTGCACAAAAGTTTTGAATTTATTTAACGAATGCTTTTAAATTTAGAGTTGGGTGCGTAAATATGAAAGATTTTTTATGCTCGAGATTTTGTCACTATCGCCAAATTTGGCCAATTATAACTTCAGCCTGGAAATAACATCAATTCATTGAAGAGAATATATTGTTATTATAAGTATACAATTGAAACATTATATAATAATTGAACTTGTATCCATATCCCGGCCTGTCATTTAAAATTTTTCCAGGCAAAGGCTGTGTACTCATATTCATTTTATTGGAAAACAACGAAAACCACACTGTTTAATATGTAAAAGCAACAAATTTTCAAAATTAGAGGAAGAGGTCCATTGCCCCCCTCTCCCACAATGATGGGCCTGCCTGGAACTAGCATATTGTAATGATATAAATGACTGCCTTTATGTTTGCGTGTGCCTCTTGTAATCGCAGCGTGATCCGTCACTGACGTTAATCAGTTTCTTTGTTCAACATGTTGACTTAAAATAGCCCTGTAAATATGCATATACCTACTTTAAACTAAAAAAGCTATGAAGAGCATTGATTAATATTGATTTTATAGTTATAAACAATATAACACAGAAAGGTGCTATGAAACAAATGCAATATATATTTTAGTTTGAAATTTGTTTTCAAAGTAAGTAATTATCTTGAACTTATGCATTCTAAAAATATGCATTATTGGTTCAGAACTGTAGAAATATATAATAATTTGCCTTAAACATGTATACATGTTTTTTTCGGGATATTTAAAGTTTTTATTGTGCATTTATTTTTCTATTCTTCAAACATTTGTATTGTTCTAAACATGCCTATGATATTATCGTTTAGAGATACAACTAGAATATAAATAAATGAAGTATTAAAATGCTAAGTAATAAATGCTATCACTGATGACTGTTGTCTAGAAAAGGGTAAATAAAGTATCAAAATGTATTTCACGCAAGTGAAAGTTTGTTTAAAAAAAAAAACATTATTTTTATACTTTATATATTGATGTTTCTGGTATGCTTATACACTTATTTTTCTTTATATTACTCAGATGACTGGAATAACAGCTCGGAAATGCTTGATGAAGAAAATACTTTTTATAAGGCTGCAAGTTATCGACGTTCTTTGCCACTTGGAGGAAAAGTGTATCAGTGCCGCTTTTGCCCTTATAGTACCAAGTACAAATCTAATATTCAAACTCATTTAAATGTGCATGCTGGTAAAAAACCTTTTAAATGTCCAAGGTGTGGCAAAGGGTTTTCTCACAAAAGTAACACTAAACGTCATATCATTATATGTGGTGCAGAACTTGTTTCTTGATGTCTTAAAATGTTTGTATTTTAGTTATTTTTGAAGAGATTTAGTGAAAATCAGTTTTTATTTTAAAGCAGTACTCTTGCTAGACAATATTTGAAAAAGATTTTCATAGTCGTATCTTACTTATAAATGGTTCAAATATGAAGTGGCCTAACTGTTTCAAAGTAATATATATATATATTGTTATCTTTAAAAATGAGTTTTGTATGATGTTATTTACCACTATAATTTCTTTTTCTTTTTATAACTCTGTACTTCAGAGCCTAACTAACAAAGTCATTTTCGATACTTTTCAGTAGAGTGTGAAAACGTTTGTTTGATGCACATAAAGCATAGGACTCATGCTCTTTTAAGGTAGCTAAATTATTGTGAAGGAATCTTTTTTATTAAATAATGTTCCCATGTGTTCATGCGGATTAAGATTCTACGTGCAATGCAGTAATGACGTCAAAATCACCATTTTTAGACTTCATTAGGCTTTCTTTGAAGGAAAAAACTTACAGTCATGATTGCAAACATTGTTATTCTGGCATTTGAAATTCGCTAGAAGACGAAACTTCCCAAGATATGATAAAGGTCAAAAAAAAAAAAAAAGAAAAGAATCCTGTGTGAAATCTGAATTAATTTTCTTAATCAAACAGGACTTTATAAACATCTTGTACATTGGTGTGTTGTGCAATCTTATGATTTGATTTATGATTTGTGCAATCTTATGTTTTGAGATTCCAAAAGAAAATATCAGTACATTTTTACTAATGTTTTTGAACAATTGAATGCAGAATTTTGAAAATCTTTTGTGTTGTGAATATAAAGTTTTAAGTATTTCTTGTGTAGGTAAAAATATGTGTACCTGATATTTGATACTCCTATAAAATGTGACGTTGTGAACATTTTAATACACATAACCTTGAATCTGTAGCCCCTTCTAGTGTCTGTAGTTAATGCAAATTCAAAAAGGAAGACACATAACAGGCTCTGGGTATTTAGTCTGGTTGCAATCAATTTAGCAATCCCCAATGAAAATCGAATTTTGTCCAATTAAGACACTCGTATCAACAACTTTTTTTTCTAACAATGGATCATTGTCAATAGTATCTTCCATGTTTATTTTCACTACCAGGGAAATGAAACTTTTGATGTTTTCTAGCATCAAATGATTTACCCCTATTAACTGCCCACTTAGCAATCTAATCTAAATTCTCTTGCAGCTTTTCATTTGTTCTCATTTGACACTATTTGCCAAGTTTCTTAAGAGCTGCATTCGTTCTTATCTGGTTTACTGATTTAGCCAATATCTGCACATCTTTTAACCTGGGAGGCAATCCAACCACTTGGACATTGACATCTATTGAAAAATGACTTCTCCTATTCTATCATAGACTCTATACAAGCGTTGAAACCAGCATTATTTTCTTCCACTCTTAGAGTCCCCTTATTAATTTCTTTGCCCATTTTTGTCTTCAATTTCTGAACTTGAAACTAATTTCATGCTTTAAATGTTTTTTTTTATTGTGGTTTGTACCAAATTCATATGTTGTCATGTATGTAATTTAAATGACATAAAACCAAAGTGCTTAAAAAAAATCTTTTAGTGATTCTACTTTGTCCTGCCATGGACAGGCAATCAGCAGTATATACAATAGAGTTTTTGATATATTAAAAACAAAAAACCAAAACAAGTATTAAGAAATACCTTTGTGCTAAAGATGTACAGAAAAAAACAACGTTACAATGCACAAATGAGCAGGGATACAGCAGACACGTGTTTCGGCGTTACAAGGAACACCTTTATCAATGCAAAAAAGTTGTGAGCTTATGGATGCACAGACATCCGACAAAAGCAACGGAAACAGAAGCGAACAGCTTAAAAAGCAAACATAGCGGATTACATGAACACCAATAAAATTTCGAAGCCAAAAAAGATCCAATGGGAAAATAAAGAATGAACCGAAGCTTTCTACCAGATACGAAATGGAAAGAAATAATTCGATTGGTGACACGATAAGCCAAAAGGCTAACATAATAAAAAAACACCAGGTTAAACTGTTAATCGCAAGAACAAAAAAAGAGCAGAATGAAAGAAAGCGAATCGGTAAATGAAAAAATCAGAAAAGAAAAATAAAGACAAGTAGAAAATGGAAAATGCCAGCAAAATCAGAGGAATAAATTAGAAAGGGAAAGGCAAAAATTATACAAAAGTACGCCAAACAGCAGAAAAATAAGGAATAGCATTGAGATCGTTAACTAAGTCAGAACTGTTTTTCAAAATATGGAAGGATTCCCAAAAATCAAGATCTGATGGGTTGGTACATTTTTGGACAATTTGAAAAGAATTAAAATCGAAAGAATGATTCTTTTCCCAACAATGTTGCGCAATACTAGACTTATTCAATTGTTGCTTTTTCACATAATTCTGATGTTCCTTTAAGCGGAATTTCAAAGCACGTCGCGTTTGTCCGATATAAGAGAGATTGCAATTGCAATTAATTTTATAAATACCACAACTGTTAAGAGGATGAATGGGATCTTTAAGGGAAGATCTTATATTGAACGTGAACTCTACAATTTACATCTTTCTGTTTCAAATTCTATTTCCGATTTTGATTCTGTCGATAGAACATCTTGGTTTAGAACCCTTCGTTTTTCGGAGAATCATCAGCTTATTTTGAAAAAGAAAATGGCTAAACTCCGTAAAAATTCGCTTTCTGTTATCTCTGATAATTTACCGGTGGTTAATAAAAATGCTGTTGTTAATCTTTCCAGTGTTCCTTTAGATAGGTCTCAAATCGAGGCTCTAAAGTGCAATGATAATTTTTCTGTGGCGAGCATATCTTCTTTTTCTAAACTTATTGCTCCTATTGAGAAGGCTTTTAAACATAGTGCCTTATCATCCACTCAAAAAGAGTGTGTTCGGCATCTGATTGCTTCTAACGTTGACTTCAATTCTAAAATTTCTAAACCTGTGTTTGCTAATACTGTGAGTCGTAGTGTAAAGAATTTAATTTCTAATTCAGATCTGGTTGTTACCAAAGCTGACAAAGGCGGTCAAATTGTTGTTCTTGACAAATCATCTTATGTTGATAAAACTAATGATTTGATTTCTTCTGGTCCGTATTTTGAAATTTCGAAAGATCCTAGCGGAAAAGAGTTAAAAACGATTTCTTCTGCGGTTAAGTCGGTTCAGTCTATTCCTTTAAGTGTTAAACGCTCTGTAATTCCCTCTATTGCTAATTGTGCTAGATTTTATGCTTTACCCAAGGTACATAAAACTGGTATCCCTTTTAGACCGATTGTTTCCAATATCGGTACTGCTTCTTATAAACTTGCTAAATATTTAGTATCTGTGTTTTCTCCGCTTAGGATTCATAATTTATTCACCGTTAAAAATTCTGTAGATTTTGTTAAGAAAATTCATAATTTCGTTCCTAAGGATTCTTTTATGGCTTCTTTTGATGTTAAATCATTATTTACGAACGTTCCTATCGATTGTGCATTGTTATGCCTTCAAAGGAGACTTTCAGAATTTCATTTTGCCTCTAAGGAAATTGAGGAATTAATTTTCCTTACCCTTACATGCCTTGAACAATGTTCTTTTACTTTTAATGGACAATTTTACACTATGTCAGATGGTTTGGCTATGGGTAACCCACTAAGCCCCATTCTTAGTGATATTTATATGCATTATTTTGAGGTTGAGTTGTTCCAAAAATTAGTTTCAATTTTACGTTAGATATGTTGGCGATTGTTTTGTTCTAATGAACCATAACCAGTTCCATAATGACGATGTTTTATCCGTTTTAAATGCTATAGATCCTCATATTCAATTCTCTTGTGAGAAAGAACAGGATAATTGCATTCCTTTTCTTGATGTTTTAGTTTCTCGTACAGAATTCGGCTTTGAAACTACCGTTTATCGCAAACCTTTTGCTGTCTCGTTACCTCCTCATCGACTTTCATCTCACCCTCCTAGTCAAAAATATGCTGCTTTTAATTCTTTTGTTCAGCGTGCTATTAATCTTTGTTCTTCACCGGAACTTCTTAAAGCTGTGGCTCTTGATAGAAACTATCCTCATACTTTGATTGATTCCATTTTTAAAAAACTTTCTAACAAATCCGAAACAACTGTTGTTAAGAGAACTTTCATTAGAAAGAATTTGGTTGTTTTGCCATTCTTTCCCTCTGTGAGTTATCAGGTTGCTAAGATTCTCAAACGTTTCAATTTCCAGGTGGTATTCTCCCCTACGAATAAACTATGTTTCTCTTCCCTTAAAGATCCCATTCATCCTCTTAACAGTTGTGGTATTTTTAAAATTAATTGCAATTGCAATCTCTCTTATATCGGACAAACGCGACGTGCTTTGAAATTCCGCTTAAAGGAACATCAGAATTATGTGAAAAAGCAACAATTGAATAAGTCTAGTATTGCGCAACATTGTTGGGAAAGGAATCATTCTTTCGATTTTAATTCTTTTCAAATTGTCCAAAAATGTACCAACCCACTAGATCTTGATTTTTGGGAATCCTTCCATATTTTGAAAAACAGTTCTGACTTAGTTAACGATCTCAATGCTATTCCTTATTTTTCTGCTGTTTGGCGTCCTTTTGTATAATTTTTGCCTTTCCCTTTCTAATTTATTCTTCTGATTTTGCTGGCATTTTCCATTTTCTACTTGTCTTTATTTTTCTTTTCTGATTTTTTCATTTACCGAGATTCGCTTTCTTTCATTCTGCTCTTTTTTTGTTCTTGCGGTTAACAGTTTAACCTGGTGTTTTTTATTATGTTTGCCTTTTGGCTTATCGTGTCACCAATCGAATTCTTTCTTTCCATTTCGTACCTGATAGAAAGCTTCGGTTCATTCTTTATTTTCCCATTGGATCTTTTTTGCCTTCGAAATTTTATTGGTGTTCATGTAATCCGCTATGTTTGCTTTTTAAGCTGTTTGCTTCTGTTTCCGTTGCTTTTGTCGGATGTCTGTGCATCCATAAGCTCACAACTTTTTTGCATTGATAAAGGCGTTCCTTGTAACGCCGAAACACGTGTCTGCAGTATCCCTGCTCATTTGTTCATTGTAACGTTGTTTTTTTCTGTACAAAACAAGTGTTTTTGCACTAACACTGGTAAATTGTTGGAATTTGATATTCTTTTCATGCTATATTTTTAGCGGAAACCATTAAAAAAAAAAAAAAGAAAAAAACAAAAAATGAAAAATTCGTAGATACTGTTATTTACCTGTCCAGGGCAGTTTGCATCATTATTTATATTTGAGTACTTATTTCTTCTGTGCAGTTGTGTAAAAGAAGAGCTCATCAATTCAATAGAAGTTCTAAGGGCAGCAATTGCTTAGGGGGGGGGGGGCAGCAATTGCTTAAAAAATAACATTCATTGTGATTTGCATTGCAAACTGGGAGTTTTAATAGTTTATGAAAGGTAAACTCCTTTTTTAATCTTTTTTTTTTTTTTTGAAAATTATTTATTTTTACATATTAAAATGCTGTTACCAGTAAAAACTGGGAAATGAGTTTGACTTGTCGTTATATTATATAAAATGCCATGCCTAACGAACAACTTCTTTTTTTGTTTTGGCTGCTCCATTCTTGAATCAAAGATAATTTATTTACTTCATGTTTTTTTTTCTCTTCAAAGAAAGATGGTTGTACTGTTGTATTGAGTTAAAATGCAAATTAGTTTGTGAAGTACTATGTTTAAAAGCTGATTTTTTGTGGGATATTCTTTTAAAGCTCCAGATAAATATTCATATGCATATTATTTCTGATAGAAATGATTTTTCGAATTCATTAATGTAGCATTTATTTTCATCTCTTGACTCATTAAAAAAAATTGTATTAAATGAATGTAAGAAAAGTAGAGTTTATTATGTCTACAGTCTTCCAATGTTTCTATTTCTGACTTTGTCAAAATAATTCATCCATCATACTTTTTCATTGTAGAATAAACCAAATGTTTTTAATCACAGTGAGTTTCATTTATTTATTGTAAGGAAACTAAAATGTGTACATTTCTGTTTTAAGATTTTTGGATTATCTATCAATTTTTAAATGAATTACCAAAGTATTATGCATCTTTTAAATTTTATTAGTAATTACATACTCTATTTCTAACTTCTAGTGCTGCTTTTTTATTTTTTTTATTTATTAGCAATATCTTAAGTAATATATGTATATATTTTTTTCTTTCTACATGTAGAATATAGATTTGAATCATTTCAAAAATGCAGCTTTGCCAAGAGTCCAAGAATTGAACTTAGTGGGTCTGCCAATCAAGAATCAGCTAAAAAGCATAGATGCAGGCTGTGTCCTTATTCAACTAATAATGCCAGCCATCTTCAAATGCATAACATTACTCATACAGGGGCAAGGCCATTTGTATGCAATAACTGCGGAAAAGGATTTACTCAGAAAGGAAACTTACAACGCCATGTAGTGTTGGCACATTTAATGACTAATTAATATTATTTAAGATCTCTTCAAGATATTGTTTGTTCATTTACATAATTTCTTTCAATTGTTGATTTTTTTCCTTAAAAAAATTATTTTGTATTTCCTTGTGAGACTTTCGTACTTTGTAAAATAGAGGCAGTTTTACGGTAACAGAGGTGTGAATTTTTCACAAAACAACCAGATTTCAAATACGTTATATCCTTGTTTAATTACATGAACCTTATGAAGAACATGCAATTTACTTCTGTATTAAATATCTGAGCAAATAATATTATTTGCTCTGTAATGGATGTATCTTGTAAGATACATTTTGTTACTCAGCCAAAAAACATTTTAAAAAATTGTTCAAAATTTAATTGCATTTTAGACAAGTTTTTTTTTAACGATTCATGCTTTTATGAGAACTCAATTGCCATAAGCTTAATTCTTGTAAAAGAGATTTTACTCTTTGTTTCGTAAAACAAAAGAAAGAATATTAATAATCATAGCATAAATCATAATTATATGTTGTACTACAAGTCTGGATGGAAACAACACAGATGGTTAAACTAGAATTTAAAAAAAAAGTACTTAATTGGTTGCATGATATGTAACTGCTAATGTAAATACATATAAAATGTCAATTTTGAGAGAAAGTACAATGAGTATTTGAAAATTAAGTCTTGATTATCTTGCTAAAATTTCCACGAAACTGAAATAAGAAAAAATATATGTTAATTTAAAAAACTTGGAATAAGTTTGCTTTGGTTGTTCAATAATTCCTTAACGTGAAATTTGCATAGACTTGTTACTTGTTTTTAACTCATTTTCTGATTATCTTGTGAATATCTGTTTTAGCTAAAACATAATTTTGGTTCAATTGCTTGCACCAGTGCTATGTCTTGATTTATCAAACAGTTTTCAGTATCATAAAACCTTTGTGAGCTGCCTTTGGTTAAATGTAAAATGTTTTTGTTTTAATAAATGTGGATTTTAAATTTAGATCCTTGAATGATTTAAATTATTGTTTGAATTAAAGTAGTTTTGATATTTAGCACCCTAATTGCTATTTCTAAAGAAAAAAATGTTTTTCCAACTATTAAAATGTATATATATATATATATATATATATATATATATATATATATATATATATATATGCAAGATGGAAAATTATTAAAATTTCTTTGCGAATTAATAAGCGCTCAATAGCAGCTTAATATCAATAGCAAATAATATGTGGAAGTTGAAAAATTGTCCCTTAAGTGTCGAAAGATGCGTAAATTGGAAAAAGCAACAAAAGAACAAATTGAAATTTTAGCAAACATTTTAAAATTTACGAAACAATTTAAACAGATAAAAAGAACAAACATGGGTAATGTGCTGCCTAATCTTCAGAGAGCAGGAGCAGCGGTTAGAATATTATTAACTTTGTAGGTTTCAAAAGAGGTAGGCTATTAACAAGTCAGCTGATTTATTATAATACGGCAATAAATGCATAAAATTTAGAAGATTTGAATCAGTAAAATTGAAATTTTTTATGTATTTTCTGTATTATTTAAGTTGTGATTGAATAAAATAAGATATGCTGACAAATTGAATAACCACCCCCCTGCTCTTACCTACAAAGAAAAGAAACAGACACATTCAATTTGTCAGCATATCTTATTTTATTCAATCACAACTTAAATAATACAGAAAATACATAAAAAATTTCAATTTTACTGATTCAAATCTTCTAAATTTTATGCATTTATTGCCGTATTATAATAAATCAGCTGACTTGTTAATAGCCTACCTCTTTTGAAACCTACAAAGTTAATAATATTCTAACCGCTGCTCCTGCTCTCTGAAGATTAGGCAGCACATTACCCATGTTTGTTCTTTTTATCTGTTTAAATTGTTTCGTAAATTTTAAAATGTTTGCTAAAATTTCAATTTGTTCTTTTGTTGCTTTTTCCATTTTACGCATCTTTCGACACTTAAGGGACAATTTTTCAACTTCCACATATATATATATATATATATATATATATATATATATATATATATATATATATATTAACATAAACAAAGTAGTTGAAGAATCATATATAACAGAAATATAAACTTCACCACACAGGTCAAAAGGCGCCTATGGCAGCTCTTTGAAACTGGTAGCAGACATATTTTTAATTAGAAGTAAAAGACCTTGCGAAGAATCTGTTAAAAACAGAAGTAAAGAAAAATTCCCAAAAGACCCTGGGGCCTTCATCAGGGGGACCCCCCTAGGGTAGGGAAAAGTGGAGTGAGATGTTTCTAGCAAGTTGCAGGCAAAACGCCTAAAAAGATGCAACTTTTAGCCCCCGACATCTCACAAGCAAGCAGTAGGTCACTAGAAGTCCAATACATTTATGCATATACACGAGAGAATACAATTCAAAAGACACTATATATAATCAATAAAATTCAATAAAGTACATTTCTGTTTTAAGATTTTTGGATTATCTATCAATTTTTAAATGAACTACCAAAGTTTTATGCATCCTTTAAATTTTATTAGTAATTACATACTCTATTTCTAACTTCTAGTGCTGCTTTTTTATTTTTTTATTTATTAGCAATATCTTAAGTAATATACAGGGTGTCCACCATGGGTGCAAGACCTTCCGTCTCAGGACGGATTTCCGTCTTGACAAAATCGCCAATACGGACCACAAGACGTCAAAAAAATCGATCTCATTCCTTCAATATTTACTTCCAAAGAAAACAAAACTGCAGGGAATATAAAATCAGATTACTTAAAAGTACATTTTAATCATTATTCCAATCCAAAATCAATTTGTATCGAAGCTAGCTCTTCCTTTCTCTCTTTTTCTGAATAAACGAACTGTAGGGGCGTAGTTCCCTTCTCGGTGTTGATTCTTTTCGACCCTATCCATTCCCTCCCTTAATTTCATCAAATATGACCTACAATTTCGTTTTTAGGATTTCATTTGAAAGATTCTAAGGAGCCCCTTCCCCCCCAAAAAAAGGGAAAAACACGCCAAAGAGTTCTTGAACTTCATCTTTTTCTCTAACATTACCAGACATCACCTTTAGTCTTCTCTTTTGAAAAATTCGGGATTAGCTGCCTGAACCTCCTCTCTCATATCACCAAAGGGAGTTAAAAACTGTTTTTGGAACTTTTAAAAGAGTCCCTGAACGTTGTCCATTTCCCTGACATTACCAAACATAGCCTGCAATTCCATTTTAAATACTTCAATTTTGAAAACCTTTAGGGGAGACTACTCCTTAACCCCCATTTTCTAACATCATCAAAGATCGTCTGGAATACTGATTTCGGAACTTCAATTTGCAAATATTGCTAGGGAAGAGCGCCTGTGCCTCTTCCTCTAACTTCATCAAAAATTTCCCCACCTTATCCTAATATCACTAACAATGGTCTAAAAATAGGTTTTTTCAACTAAAGTCAACCCCCCCCCTCTCTCGATTACTCTACTTAAAACTATGATCTTGCTGCTAAAAGTAAAATTAAGCACCTCCCCCTCCCCCCCAGTTTAGACAATTTAATGAACAATTTGTTTTATATGTGTTTGGTTTATTTTCTTGGCAATGCTTGGGGGGGGGGGGGTCTCAAATATTTTCCGTCTTGGAAGCAGGGTCTAACTTGCACCCATGGTGTCCACTCCAATCGTGGACCAATAGCTAATTTCTAAACCGTTAGAGATGAGCATATAGTTTATTTAGGAAAAAATCTCCAAATTATGAAAGGAATTTTGGGTCTATTCAATGTTTTTCAAAACATCAAATTTTGAAAGAGTTACGAAATTTAAATTTTTATACAGCCCCCCAGTCCTATCAATCATATTTAGTAAAACATTCTTGACACTAACGTTTAAAACTAAAAAAAAATCACTCTTTTACCACAAAAATTGACCGAGCTATGACGTTTTGAAAAATCAAGATTTTGAAGGATTTCGCATACGGTCCCTTAAGCGATCTCTCGATGACGTCATAAAACAATGCAAAATCTTGATTTTTCAAAACGTCGTCATAACTCGGTCGATTTTTGTGGTAGAAGAGTGATTTTTTTTTAGTTTTAAACGTTACAGTGTCAAGAATGTTTTACTAAATATGATTGATAGGACTGGGGGGCTGTATAAAAATTTAAATTTCGTAACTCTTTCAAAATTTGATTTTTTGAAAAACATTGAATAGACCCAAAATTCCTTTCCTAATTTGGAGATTTTTTCCTAAATAAACTATATGCTTATCTCTAACGGTTTAGAAATTAGCTATTGGTCCACGATTGGAGTGGACACCCTGTATATATATATTTTTTCTTTCTACATGTAGAATATAGATTTGAATCATTTCAAAAATGCAGCTTTGCCAAGAGTCCAAGAATTGAACTTAGTGGGTCTGCCAACAAGAATAGACATAGTTTAAAATAAAAATTGGCTCATGCTTTCACTTTCAATATCATTTATGTGTTATTGTTTTAGAAATTGGTTACTATTCTAAAACTGATGCTCAACCTATGACTAGTAGGCTGTATGAGACATAAAAATCTGAACCCTGTTGTTTTAAAAGATGCCCTTTGCTTACGTTAAAAAATTGTTCTAAAACCGCTGCTAAACCGTTCTTGACAATTTGGCAGCAACATTTGTCTAGATTTAGCCAATCTATTCCCTTCTTCACCTGAACCCCACTAGACTTACATTTTCTTGTCATATGTATTTCCTAGATACAAGCAATTAGTCACACTATTACAAATTTAGTATAATACAAACATTCAGATTTTGTTCAGAAAATATTCAGTGTTTGGAAAACAATCAAACTTCACAATAGCGAAATAAGCATCCACTAAAGATATCTGGTCTTAATGTGTAATTCTCTACTATGTCTTTATGTGTTTAATGCTAAATTTCGCTTAATTTGAGGTGCAACCCTTGGATGAAGTTTCACTACTGCTCTAGCAGCATCATGCTTTCGATTAAAAAAAACGAAGCTAATTACTGCCTATTGTACATGTATTTTCGTTTTCTTTCTTTTTTATTCATTTTCAAAGCGAAAAGTTGTTAAATATTTGTAACTATGTCATGCTGTATAACATTAAATATCAAAAATGTATGTTTGGAACTTACATTTTGATAACTATAAGTAACCTGTTTGATAATGCCTCCAGCCCCTTCTTAGAATTTTAATTAAGATATTACATGAAACCAATTCATTTCCTTAAAATAAATTCCTGATCATACCAATTTCTGTTTAGCTTGTTTTTTTTTTTATTATAACTTGCATTTTTTAACCAAATTAATTTTTTTAATAGCAACTTGGAGAAATAATTGTCAGATCTACAAGTTTCATCATAGTGTGTCTAGCAAGAAAAAACACAAATGTTCCACTTGTCCTTATGAAACAAACAAGGTCAATAATTTGCAAAGGCATTTAGTCACTCATTCTGGTGTCAGAGCTTTTGTTTGTGCAACATGTGGAAAAGGATTTACTCAGAAAGGAAATCTGCAACGTCATGTAATAGTCACACATTGAAAATAATTTCATATAATTTGTGCTTAGTTTCATGTAAGAATTTTATGTTGTTGAAACTTATATTTTCATTATTTCAATTTGTGTATTTAAGTTATGGACGATGCTTTATCTTTTTTTTTTTTTAATTTTCAATTTGTAAATTGATGCAAATTTGCATATTTTTATGAAAATTTTCAAAAATGAATGAAATGTTGAAATTGAGCAGTCAAAACTGTATTTGAATTTTGTTTCATTGTGGTTTTATCAATTAAACGAAAAAAAAGAGAACAAGAAAAAATGCAAACAGGTTGTTTATAAATCATGTCACTTTTTTTAAAAACATTTTTGACCCCACTCCTACCCTTTGTCACAAGCGTGATGCTTCACTTTATCCCCCCTCCCCATTGTCACATATGATATTTTTCATTTAATTATTCTTGTAAATAATGTATGGTATCAACTTATGTCCTCCTCCCTCCTCCTTCTCACAATTTTACTACCTACACCCCTCCCCACCCCAAGTGACATCATTTGTAGACTGCCCCCCAAAGAAAAAGAAAGCTAGTTGCTACATTGGTATTCTTTTTTTACTACTGTAAAATATTTGAATGGTAAATTTCAAGCAAGTAAAATAGTTATTTAAGTTGCTTTTTAGACCCATAAAATATGTTACAAAATCTTTTACATTTTATTAGGGTAGTAGTTAAATTAAAGTAAAAAGTTAGCGGAGATAAAGTTTATAGCAAATTTGTTTTGCAGACCCCTTTAGGGGCTGCAAAAAATAAAGTTTATTATTGAAAACTTATAATAAATCAAACTATTGATTTATTATTGAAAGTTTTCCAGAATGGACTTGTACGTGTAGAATCCTTGAATTATTTGTTTCTTGTTGTATGTACATTTTTTGTTTGGCTGTCTTTATTTTGATGAAATTAAAGAAACCGATTTTAGCAGGAATATTGTGTTTAGAAATTTTCTCATTGTGTCAATTTTTGATTTTTTTACTTCAACCAAGATTTTTGCTTTTTTTAATGAGTAAAGGTTCATATTACTATTGCTTGAAGAAAACTTAATACTGTTTTAACTGTCATCATAATTTATTAGAGATGAAAACCTCTCATTAAATTCATAAAAAGACGCTCCCGCTCCGTTTGGGAAAGAAAAAGGTTACTGCCGTAAATTTTAATTAAGAGTAATAGTGAAAAGATGCATGGTAATATTGGCATGGATGTATTTAGTATTCAGATATTTACTATAATGTACATAAAACATAAACATACAAAATCCCTCAAAAATAATAAATGAAAAGAATCAAGATGAAAATGCTTTTTTTATTGTATTTTCAATAGTCTTTTTTGTATTGATTATTTTTGCTGCTGGAACTATATTTAAGAATGTAAAAGATGTAGTTAAAAAAATTCAAAGAAAAAAGAAACTGCTTTTGTGGCTTTTAATTGAAAGAGATAAAATGAAAAAAAAATGATGACTTAGTATTGTTGATTTTTAAAGCCATTATGAATGATTTGAGCATTTTCCTTCAGCTTATCAAAACTGAAATAATTTAATTGGTTTTTTAACAGCATCTTTGGAGAATGCTAGTCATAAATGTAACAACAAGTTTCATCATAATCAGACTGGATGGAAAAGGCACCAATGTACTTCATGCTCATATTCAACAAATCACCGTACCGATTTACGAAGACATTTATTAACTCATTCCGGTGCCCGACCGTTTGTATGTGGAACATGTGGAAAAGGATTCACTCAAAAAGGAAATCTTCGACGTCATCTTCTTTCTCATATGACTAATTTTCCATTTTCTTGAATTTTTTAAGTCAATTTTATTTTTTCTGATTTGAAAGTAAAATATTTAACGAAAATTCTATGTGAACTAAGCATTAAAATATTTGCTATTTGTGTAAAAATGTGTTGTTATTTTTGTTAAGTTTGTATTTTTACTGCTGTATTGTTGAAGATTTTCTCTTTCAATCTCTTTTCTCTTTTTCTTAAAATTAAAAAAAAAAATAATAATTTGATGATTATTTTAATTAAATCATAACGGTAATTCTTTGCGTAATTTGAATGAAATTAATAAATTGATTTGGTTCTTTTATTTTTTAATGTAAAAGTTTTGCATGTTGTAGCTAGTCAATCATCACCAAATTAAGAAAGTAAGAAGTAAAAATATATCTAATGGAAATAAAATATCAGTAAATGGATAAAAATTGCTTGAAACTGTTAAAAGATTTAGAATGATTGCCAAAAATTACTATGCCATTATTAGATTAATTTTCTTTTTGTTCAACAGATCAATAAAGTATTAAAAAATACTATCAAATGCATCATAAACTGGATATTAACAATTGCAAATTAACAAATTCAAATGACCTGCATATATATCATTTGTTTATTTTGTGTTGAATGATTCTTTTAGTGCCTACTTACATTTTAGAAAATTTCAGGACAAGCACTGTACAATATGCTAATGATTAGCAAATGTTTGAAACACCCTGTAAAATATTTAAAAAAATAAATAAGATACCAATCGTTTTGTTATAAAGTCTGTCCGACAGGAAATAGCACATGATCAGTACTTATTTCAGAAGCAATCATTTTTTGAATGTAAATATACAAAGGAAAATTGAACTGTATGACGAGAATAGGGTTGCTATAAAGACCACAGAGCTTGTCCTTTTTACTTTTTCACCAGATAAATGCAATCACAATTTAAACACATTAGCTCGAGTTAAGGTATCTTCTACCAGAACACATTCGTGTTAAGGTTATCTGAAAGCTTTTCAAAATTATCTGGACAGTAGTTGCCTTCTAATAGGTTATTAATGTGTGTAAAGTTATTGGTAACAGGTAAAATCATCTTTCTTTTTTTTAAAACTCGTTTGAAAGTGGAAGTTTTGATCTTTTTTTTTCGCTGCTTAATTAATGTTATGAGTTAATTTAAAAATCTAAGCCATAGCAATTTTCTTTATTAAGCTTATAATAAGCTTGATATTGTAAAAGCTTAATTATAAGCTTAATAAAGCTCAATATACACCTTTAGTCAAGTAATTTACTTCCCAAAACCATTTCAAAAGATCTTCCCTAGATGTATGTGTTAAAATCCTAGATAAAATCTAGGATTTTAACAGTATGATAATAATCTGCAAAATAATTGTTTGGTAAATTGCTATGTAATGTACAGACTAAACCAAATTTTTTCTTTTTTACAATGTCATGCAATAAATTATTTTGAGTGTAGTTTACATTATTGCTAGGAAAAGATGTGTGGATTTTAAAAAGAAGTCGAAGGTATTATGGTAAGAGTTAGCTTAAGATGTGTGTATCTTTTGTTAAAACTGCAATTCATGTATATTAAGTTATATTTTTAGAAAATTTTGGAAATTATTGTCAAACGTCTACTTGGATGCTTATGATTTTAGTCAAAACCTGAGGGAATCCACATATTTTAATATTTCTAATCATGTAGAGCTATTGATTGTTTTTACATTTAAACTTAACTGTGAGAACTGTATTAATAATAATGTAATGTTCTTTTTTTTAAACATGATTTTGATTGCACTTGTGATTTTAATCAAAACTCGAGGGAATCATTATATTTTAATGTTTCTAACCATTTAGAGCAATTGATTGTTTTTATATTTAAACTTAAGTGCAATAACTATACTAATAATGGCATAAAATAACTTTTAAAAAAACATGATTTTTGATTTATCTTTTATTCATAGATACATTCAGAAAACTGAACCTGCAATGTACAAATTTTGCCGATCTTCTTCAAACGAAGGCAAAGCCGAATCAAGTTAGACTACACGCCTGCTCTTTTTGTCCATATACTACATCATATACAACTAATCTGAAAGCTCATTTAAAAACTCATACTGGAGAAAAGCCATTTAGATGTCCAAAATGTTTTAGAGGATTCACTCAAAATGTGACTCTAAAGAGACATATGTTGGTGCATTGGAAAAAAAATGTCACTATTGCCTAATTAGTTCATTTTGGTAGTTATTGTTCCTTGTGTTTTAAAGTTCATTTGTCAGAAAGTGTTATTTGTAGATTATTAATTGTTATGATTGATTAAGGGGATTGTGCTAATTTGGGGACAATTTGCTAATTTTTTTGTTTACATGGATCATGTAAAAAAGTCATTTCTTTTTCAGTTTCAATGTTTTTTCACTTTTTCCATTTAGTATATAATTTCCCTTATATACAAAAGTTTAGGGAAAAGATACTCTCTTAAAATATATCTTTGTTAATGCGTGTACAGAAAATACAGAAATTGTCATTGAAGTTGATTACTATTTTTTAAAAACCTGTTATATATTTTTAGCTCTTTTTAATCCTATTTTTATGATAACTTTATAGATCATCTTTGCATTTATTTGTATTTTATATATTTAGATAGTTTTTAATTTAGCTTCATAACTTATAATATTATTTAGGATTAGTGCAAAAGACCTTGCAAAATATTAGATTCTAGTCTTAACTTGTGTTATGAAAATGTTAAACCTATAATTTTATTAAAGTGTAAGATGATTTATTACAACTGTAAAATTAAAGAATACATAGAAAAGATATTTAGATCATTGTATCAGAAAATTAGTTGTAAAACTTCTGTGTTATAATATTTTATAGCATATTATCTGTTTTATAAATGCTTCCTTTTAATACTATTTCAATTTGCATTATTTCCTTACCATATCAATTATTTATAATTTTAAATGAAAACACCTATTTTTTCAAATATTATATTTAATCCGACCTCCATAATAAGGTCACCTGTCTGAACTTCGCGAATTGGTAAAATTTAATACTTTCTAAAATACTGGTTTATTTGAAATTTTTTAAAACTGAGTCGAGCCAATTAAAGATCATTCAATGAAGGTCATTACATTTCACTCCAGGGTTGCCTTGTGTCATACCTACCTTATATGTGGTTTAACCGTTTTGGATGGGGCCCTGAAGAGCTCTCTGTTTTTGATATCCAGATCAGAAGCCAAGAAAACCCCTGGTCCTGTACCTTTAGAGGTATTCAAAGAAGGTCAGACAAAAGTGGCCTTAAAAGCAATTAAGTGTTTTCAGACCTGGCCATATATTTAATAACCTGGGTAGCAGAAAGAGCCCAATTCTGTGAAATGGGTGTAGCAGATTTCTTAATTGGAGTAGATAAAAAACAAATAAATAAAAATAAGTGGAAAGGGAGCTTAAACTTCTGCTAATGAAGATTTGTGCTGTATGTTTTGAGATACAATCCACATGCAGCAGGTACTTATATTTCTATCACCTCATTTTATTTTTAAGCACTTCTCTAATACTGAATCATCTTGTAGTCTAGTTTTTGACATTTAATCGGCGTTGCAGACTTTTGGAAAATTTTTTTGCTGCTGGGAAAATAATTCATGGCATAGAATTCTTATTCAATGTGCTAGGACTTTAGGAAAGTGATCTGATATGTAGGGTGATCTTATACCGAGGTCTGAATAAATTACTGCAGCAAGAAACATAGTGTTGATTGCATGCAGAGCTTGAAATATTTTATCGTTGTAAAACATTATTACTTCTGTTTAAAACTTAAGTACTAATTTCATAATTCAGTAAATTAATATGTAAAAAGTAATTTAATTTTAATCTTTTTTTCATGCTTTATTTTTTGGAAAAAGCATGAAATTATTAATATAAATGTGTTGATAGTTTTAAGTGGTTCAAAAAGTAAAAAGAATAAACTAGATTTTATTTTGATAGTTGTTTAAAATGTCAAAATGCTTGTGATTTTTCATACTGCTTGAAAATTAAATGTAACTTTCTACATTAATAAATATTTCTTTAGTTCTATTAGGTGGGGTGCAGATGTATCAAAATCAAAATCTCTTTTCTTCATTCGAGTTGAAATCAAGAAACCGAAACAACATTCTTCGATGGTTCAGCGGTCCAGTGAAGAGACACAGATGCAGCCTCTGCCCATACTCAACAAATAATTCTAGCCACTTACAGATCCATCTCGTCACCCACACGGGGGAACGTCCTCATAAGTGTTCCAAGTGTGGTAAAACGTTTTCTCAGCGTAGCAGTTTGAGGCGACATATCACCTGTCATATTGATCTATCCATAGCTCTCTAAGAGCAAAAAGAATTTAATGTTAAACATTCCCAAATGTAATTTGTCAGTTTCGTGGTGACATTTGATGTCAGTGTTAGTTGGTTGAGGCGTGTTGTCTGCAGTTTAGAAGTGAATAGGCAAAGTGGGGCAAAGTAAAAATGTAAATATTTTGTTCTTAAATGCTACTATGTAGCTCTTATTCAGGTAAAAACTTTTTATGACTTTACATGATATAAAATCTCTTTCATGGGCTGTCTTTTAAAGATGCCTGGAAGAATATTTTGTTGGACTTAAACATGCCTTTATCTGTGCATTTTGGATTACTACCTCAAGTAGCCTGTTATTTAGTACAATACTTATAGATAATACTGCTTTTAGAGAGTACTGATGTACCTGAATAGTTGACATTTTATATGGCTACATGGGAAATGCAAATGTTTGCTGTTTGTGGAGATTTGGAGAATTAATAACTGAAACAGAAGTTTTCTACAAAATTTTTAAAACATTGTATTACATTTTGCAAGAAGTTAACTGATGTTGAAACATGAAGCCATTTTAAAATACTTAAAAGATTTTTATTTCACTTTGCCTCACTTTTCTCCCTTGTGCTGCTTTAAGCAGAATAATTCATATGTGAAAGTAATAAAAACTCTGTGTGTTAGTGTCATATTTAGTGCTATAAGCACGTGTTTAACAATTATCAGGTCCATTTTTACCTAAAAGTACAAAACAATCTATTCACCATTCATTGTCAAACAGCCTAAGGCATTTGTAATAGGTATTTTGTACTTTCAGTGATGTTGATGGTAAGTAGATTTAGAAAAAAGAAAAACTTTTCATACGCCAGTCCTTTCTATTAAGAAAACCATTAGCATAATTTTTGAAATGTGAGCATTAATGCAAAATTCTAAATGTATCAATAAGAATTTGCAGGTTTCTTCAAGAAAAATTAAAATAACTACTACTGAGATTTTATGGCAAAATCAAACAAAATGGGCATTAGAATAATTATAATAATTATAAATGAAAATTGCAAACTCAGTGATTTTTTAAAACCCTTTCTTTATGACTTTTTTATTTGTACTATTTCTTTTATTATTTGTACTTGTTAATCTTAATAAAAAATTGTTAAACTAATTTTTTTTTCCCAATAAACTTTTCCCCATGTTCACTTGATTTATTGAAATTCGTTTAAGTTATTTCCTGGCATAACAATAGTTGTTTTCGAAACATGAGGCCTTAAGGGATACATTAGATAAACATAGAAAATGTTAATGGAGAAGGGGACTATGAAGTACAAAGAAGGTAGTCTACAACAGGTAATTTTAAAACACAACAGAGTACCTCATAAACAACCATCATTGATTTTGTTTACATTTTCCAGCTTCAGTATCGTTTCACACATCTAAGACCATTTATTCTATATAAAAAAAAAATGAGTTGTGGCAAATTATGTTGCAGCTTTTTATATTTGCTACAACAACTTTAATAACTGAAATGTTGGTTATAAGACTTAACTCTTACAGCAGTCACTGCTTTTCAGTTATATGGCATTTAATATTTAAGAGCCAAAGAACTTAAAACTTTTTTTTCTAACTGAAAAATAGTTATTATTATTGAACTTAAATTCAATTGTTTAAAAAGGAACAAACTATTTCATATTCATAAAATTTTTAAAGTAGAAATAAGTATAGATAGAACTAAAAAGGAATAACTATTATAATCAAAAAGATTTAAAAGTTTAACCGTTGATTAATTTTTGGAGGAATTGACATTCCAGCTGCTGCATTTTTCTAGTTGAATTTTGTTTCCTGATTTCAGCCATATTTTTCAGAGAGTTCTCCAAATTGGTTGTCAGGCTAAATTTATTAAAACTCCTTTCCAGAAACTAAAATATTAATTTTAAAATAAAAAAAAAGATGTATAACTAGAATAATATTGCTCCTGCATTAATTAGAGATTTAGGAAAGAACATAAGTAAAAGAAAAGTATTTGTTGAAAATTTTGAAGCATACATAACCAGTTGGATTTTTTACTAACTTATTTTGCACATATTGTCGCTTCATATCAACAATAAGATATCCAAGCACAGGAATAACAGTAAAATATCTAACTGTGGCTCTGAGGCACCAATATATAAATAGGTATATTGAAGTGAAGATTTCATATTGTCTGTCTATTATACTCAATAATATTACATTTACCGAAATATGAGAAAACTACATATGTTTCAAGAGCAAGGTGGTTTTTTATGTGTTTAAATTTTCAATTTTTATAATTTTAAGTTATTTAAAAGATGATTTATATGTTTCCTTAAAGATTATTTACTAATTAATGTTTTATATCTTGTAACTAAATTTTAAAGTAGCTAAATAAGGATGTTTTTACAGTTACCATATTCTCTAATACTTCTGTGTATAACATACTCTAAGTTTTAGCCAGTGTGTAATCTGAAATAATGTCATGACTTATAGTTTGGCTATAGCAAACTATGAAAAAAGCTTTACCTTGGTTTTAACATACTCAAGATGCTGTTTTTTTTTTTTTTTTTTTGCATTTAAGTCACTTTATTCTCATAAATATTTTGTTAAAAAGGGACACTTAAATTGTTTTCAAAGAATGTTTAAAAGTCTGGTTTTGAAAATAAGTTGGTTACATAGAAAGAACATTATAAAAGAAGTTTTTTTTATAACATAAGTGTTTCTTCCATATCAAATCTTATGCACTTCTTGAGGTTTGCATAAAGTTACTGTGAACCACATAGCACATTTGGTTATCAGTTCATGTTTTGTAAATCAAGGCCGAATGGATTGTGCAAATAAAAATTGTGATAATTTTTTTTAGTCTAGGAAATAAATAATTCATTTATTCATAGCAATGCACATATGATGGTCTTCCAGGACGTGATTATATTATTTCTATTATAACATAGATTACATTTTCATCTAATATTCTGCATTAATTTTACTAATGGAAAATCATTAAGGCAGTTCATTTTTAAAAATCATCTACAACTTGAGTATATGTGGAAGTATGCGTAAAAGTTATTCATTTAACATGAATAGCTGTTGAAAGTTGATGCCATCATCAAATATTTTATATCATTGTTATATATTTCTTGCAATATTTATTAAAAGATGACTATTGCAACTTTTTCCTATTGCAGTTGATTGAAGTTATTTTTACCTTTCATTCAAAATTTATGTAAAATTAAATGGCATATCACTTTTAAAGATAATTTTGTGTTTTGTTGAAGTTATCTTGAGCTATTTGAATTATGTAATTTAAGGTTTTAAAGTTTTTAAATGTGTTATTGATCTTTTTGATTTTCTTCAAAATGAAGTCAGAATTTATTTTTAAAACCAATTTCGATAATATACCAAGTTAATTTAACATTCTATATAAATCACAGAAATACATAGAAAACACTTCTTGATACTAGCTGATAGATTTCTGTATTTTATCCAAAAACATGACTTGGCATTTCAAACAAATTTTAATGATTTCATTCAGTTTACCCGAAAGATTTATGTACAATATATGGAAAATGTCTTTATTGTAAAAGATAAATCATTGTGAAAGCCAATACCATGCGTTTCTTCACTTCTGGTAATAATGTTTACACACAAAATGTATTTTGTATTAAACTTTTGCAGTTATGGAATATGTATAATTTGGCTCGTTTTGTAAATTAAAACCATTATCCAATACTTTGCCTAGCTTCATTTGCTTGAAAACCAAAACCTTTTGATCCAAAATGATACTTTAAATATATTTTGTTTAATTTACAAAAATATTTATGAGTACAATTTATTAACAATACTTATATTTAGATCATTTACAAACATTAAACATATGTACATGTCACCACCATTTTTCATATCTTATGTGTTCTTTATCAATACCCAATTGATGAAGCCAGCTGGCAACATCATCTGTCATATTGGATGGCCCACAAATATAGCATAATGTTTTCTCATCTTGCAATTTTCTTATTGACTGAATGACATCATCCTTTGTTATTCTTGAATCTAAAAGCAGTCAACCGTTTAAAATCAACATTAAAAGTTTGACACATGCTAAACTTGTTTTGAACAAATTACATTTAAATGAAATTGAAAATATTTTTTTTGTGAATATTTTTTGTTTTATCATGATAAATGGTTTCTGAATTTTCAGTAAATATTTCTGTTAGTTTTTTTTAAAACATCTTCTTAGAAAAGCAAAACTGAATTTGAATTATTATTTTTTTATATTTATACATTTATAAATATTTAAACTGAAAGAATTTTTACTTTTGAACTTATATAGCAGCATTTAAACACTGCACGATCAATTCATCAACAAGTTTTACTCTAAATTTACTTTTAAATCATACATAACTTAATAATTTAAATGTTTAGTGTAGATTAAAAAAAAATACTTTGGAACATTTGTTAGGAAGCCTACTTAAGTCATGTGTATGTAATATAAACATATATAATTCTTAAAAATACAACAGCAAACTTTTTAATGTATCGTATAGGTTCAAACAGAAAGAAGCCTTTATTTTCTTCTGAGATAATAAACATCAAATTCAAGCTCAAAATTGCACAATGGTTTTTTTTCCTTACGAATAATCTAGTTTTCTTGCTATATATTTGCATTTCTTTCAAACATTTCAAAAGTTTTGGTTTTGGCAATGTTCATTATGACATTGCATTTTTTTAAAATTTCATTTTAAGAAAATGCAGGGTGTAACAGAATTGCTAGCGCCAGCCAATTAACTTGGGTCAAAACAAACATAAAGAAATAATGTATTTAATATAGCTTTAAAAAATCAATTCATGTTAAAATATAATTTAGAAAAATAAAGCCATTGAACCTGCATCACTACTTAATTTTAGACTAATTAAGAGGATACAAAAAGGGAGAATAAGTACCTATGAATTAACATCAGCCTAAAAATATATGAATATTTATTTTTAACAACATAAAACTAAAAGAACTCACATGTAATACCTGGACTTTGTTTAGTTTCAAGTTGCCCAGTAACAAAGTACTGACAAAGTAATGAAGGGTGCTCTTTCTCCATATTAGAAAAACTTTCCTAAAAAGCAAATTCAAAGCATTTAAAGTTTCTATTGGGCGAAAAGCGAAAAAATAGGAAAACAAAAAGGAGAAAAGAAAACAGAAAATCCACTATAATACAATACAATTCTACAAATTTGTATGCATGCAAAAGTTCATCAACATAACGACAATTTTGGCTCTATATCAAAGAGCACAGTATCATGCAACTTATCTAATTTAAGAAATGTTCTACCACCAATCAGACAGAAAGGTAGATATTTGGTTTCTAAGAGTAAAATCATGAGACTAAAAGCTTTAAGATGGATCGGCACTGGTTTTGAGTAGTTAAACAAAATTTTACCAGATTATGTTGCTTTACGCAGAAGCAATGCTGAGCTAATAATAGGGGTGGAATGTTTGTCGTATGGGTATTAATTGTTGGTAGCATACTTGATAATAAGATCCAATTTGGATATCAGTCAAAATATTACGGCCAAATATTCTAAAGTTTTTCTAACCAGAATTGTGGGATGAGTCAACAAAAGATGCCCCAGATTCTGACATAGCTCTAGCACCCCCCCCCCCCCCCCAATGAATTTGTTTCGACATCTTGATAACTTTTTTAAACACTATATAAACAAATCTTCTTGATGTTTCTTACATGTACATCTGACAGATTTTAAAACTCAAATTTAAATAATAAAGAAATTCCTAGAGTTTGCCAGGTGTACTTCATAATATTACAAACTTACAAATGACACATAACAAAAAAAATACTGGGTCATTACATCTAAGCTAAGAAACAAATAGGGTTTGATTTGCATGGGAGCTTTCAGGAAATGAGAGCTGAAGTTCCAGCACTTTTTAATTTCATCAGAATTTCAACATTTTAGACTGAATTCAGACTATTTATCTACAAAAAAGTTTTGGGGACTTTTTGCTCTCACACTTTTTGTTAAAAATTAAGTCCAACAAACAACTATGATCTAAATTTAAATTGACCAATGTAAAATAGTTTATATTGTCACATAAGGAGATACAATTTTGCACTAATAAAAAGTGAATATTAAATTAGTACATTGCATTAAAGTATTTATAAAGGCTAGAAACGACAACCACTAGCTCACAAAAAATAAAATGAGAACAAAACAGGTTTTGGAAAACTGGTCCCTATTAACACATTAATGCCTGACATTTTTTTTTCTCCAAAGATATTTTGTATACTGGTTACACGGCTACAGAACACACTTTACAATGGTTATGTGCTGCAATCTGTTAATGAATTGAAACAATGCCAAAGTAATAATTGAACACCATTATTTGGTGGAAATGTTCATTTTTGGTAAATTCAAACACTTTTTGGACCGTCCCTAAAAAGGGATGCTAGGCTTTAATGGGTTAATCCTCCAAGCTTAAACTTATGGTAAATAGATGTTTAGTAGTTGGGAAATAAATTTTATTGGTGGATACTTAACAATACACAGTGTTTCTGCATTTGACCTGTATGGCCTCTATTTTCGAAACTGTTAGCCTTAGATGAATACTTCTATTGCAACATGGGTCAAAATAAGACACAGAGATATTAAAAGTTTGAAGCAAAAAAAAAAACATTTCTCATAGTCCTCAGACTATGAGAGGTCTCTACACTAATATGTAGGGAAATCACAAGTTTAAAAAAACCTATTTAACATAAAATTCAATATTAGTACAACCAACATTTCAGAGATATATGATATGCAGTGTTTTGTGATTTATATACCACTTATACTCTTTGTTATTCACACCTTTTCAGGGGACAGATAATAACAGGGGTGTACATATAATAACAGTGGGGTAAATCATATGTACACGTAGACTGTTTTTTCCCCAATGATATCAGCTTTTGCAGAGTGTTTTTACATATCATGACTGAGCATTTACATTTACTTTCAATAGCAAAGAAACATATATATATATATTTATATATGTATGTATGTATGTATATATATACTTTGACAACACAATTTTCTTGTTCCAATCGATCTTCTGAAAGATCCCTACTCTATGCACTAGAATTTTTCACATGAATATCTCCTTGAATCTGGTGGCAAATATTTCAGATGCTTTGTGCAAGTATAATTTTTCAATGGAGATGATTTTACTCAACACAATAGAAAGGACCTGGGGATCACATAAAAAATAAATTTAGTACAGTACTCCTCTGAAAAGTTGAGCTATGACCTTGACAATAATTATCTTTTTGGGGGTAATAGGGGGTAAGGGTATTTGGCACTGAAATAAGGTAGGTTACTTCCATGTGGTGTTCCAACTCAAATCCTCTCCAATAACATTCCTTATTTACTGAACTCCTTAAAAACTAACCCTTGTGACGAACATTGTTAAGGTCATATCTCGACTTACCAGAGGAGCACTATATTTCTTCACTTTTTTTTTAAATTTGGAACTTGTAGTATCTTAACTTTTCAATTTTTCTTTTTTTCATTAAGTGTGCACTTGAGAGTAATGGTTTCAAAAATGGAGGCCATGCAGGTTAAAAATGTACAGTGTGGGATATGCTTTTTTTTTCCTTCTAAATATGCCATCTCTTTGTACAACAAGGTTAAATATAGCAAATTATGGGATGACATATGTAAAAATTTACAAAACAACTTACTGTGGGTAGACATTCAATTTTGGTATGTACAGAAGAAAAAATTTTGGTAAATAATAAATTAAAAAAAATATATATAAGTAAAATATTTACATGAAGGTAATATGGGGAAAAAACAAATATGAAAAAAAAATATTTAAATGAATTT
Source organism: Uloborus plumipes (assembly GCA_038373865.1). NCBI lineage: Eukaryota > Metazoa > Arthropoda > Arachnida > Araneae > Uloboridae > Uloborus > Uloborus plumipes. The sequence goes on from JAXGGA010002990.1 coordinate 32,715, forward strand.
AAATAAAATAATTTTAAAAAACAAAGGAAAAAAATGCATACATCGATACAAAAAATATAAAATATAAAAACAAATATTGGAATAAATAAAATATATAAATATTAAAAAATTAAATCCATAAATAAATTTAAAAATTATAATTTAAAAATATATATGTAAATAAATAAATAAACAACAGAAGAAAAGAAAATTCTGTGGGACCTGATGTATATCAAATGATAAACAATTTTGTTCTTACTTTAAAGATGAGTTCTTCTTCCGTTTTGGCACTATATAGTAAGTGAACTTTCCCTGGATGAGTGGATGTGTTTGCCTTAAGCATGTCACAATATTCATACAATATCGAAACTAGAGGATTAATACCAACTCCGCCACCAACTAACAAAAGATTAGCTTCAGCTTCTGACTGATTGCAAAAAGGATCATAATAGAAATCTCCACCAACTCGAATTTGGACTTCTTCTCCACCGGAGCACTAGAATGAAAGTTAATAAATTTGTACTATTTATGTACACAGATACAGAATACATACAGGAAAAATGCATGTATTTCCAAATATTAAATTGGTAATGAGTTTTGCAAGAAAATACTTCAAGCATGAAGAAGTCAATACTGTATTTTTGAAAGACAAGATTACTAATAAAAAGACAATCAAATAAAAAGTTTTGTTTTAGAAGTAAATAGGAAATAAAAATAATGCACAACATTTGTATGGCACAAATTGAAAGTAAAAGCTCCCATCTACTGGATATTTATATTATTTATAAATTGATTCTTTGTTAACTTTATGTACACTTGGCTCTTGATTATAATAACCTCAAAGGGTGTTTGGTTTCTGTTATGTTTGAAACAAAGATAATGCTACAAACAAAGTTAAATTTATAGGTTGACTCTCAACAGAAGAAAATATTTTGGTTAAATAAGTTTTGTGCAGTGCTAGAAATAAACAGCGTTAGCCAAATTTATTTTGCAACCAAAAAATAATTTTATCCAACGCCTAGATTTCCAACCATAGATGGCAAATTCGAAGCCTAAAGTTTTGGATCACATTGCAGTTTGTTCTCCTAATTCATGGAGACTTATGACCCAAGTAATTAAGTTGTGAAAATCATTTCCAAATGCAAACGATTTCGTCTTTGAAAAATAACCTTCTTGTGGATATTTTACAGATATTTTTAAGTATTGTATTGACAATGTGCAGCACTTCTATTTAATAGTTTTTTTTTAAAATATTTGAATGCATGTAATATATTCGGTTAATTTAAACTGGCACCTTGGATATTCATTTTAATGACTGGAAAACTTGTGCTAAGAGTCATCATGACATCTAGATTTAAATTATTATTCCTAATACTGTTTTCATGCTACATATGGAATTAATTTTCAGTTATTTTCAAAAATAATAACAGATTCAATCTTTATCACAATTTTTATAAATCTTGGGGCTGCTGTGATTTCGTCTCCAACATTCAATAACTGCTTATGTAACAGATGAAGATAATTCTGTCGCAAAATCAAAGTTTTATCATCAGGATTCCAATTCATGTTCAGGAATGGATTTTCTCAACTTTTCTAGATCGTCCAGAAAAAATTCTTTGAAATTCCAGATATAAATTTTGAATACATGGCTTTCTGAAAGAATGAGAAAATTATGATCTTTGAAACATAAGGAAAACCAAATCATTAAACATTTGATATCGGAGCTTAATATTTATATTTTACTGCTTCTTTTTGCTGATACATAGAAGCTTAGGGCAAGTATTCGCTTCATAAGCCAATAAAAACATTCATGCTGGTTTTGACATAGAGGGTAAAGATCATAACAACCTGCTGACTGCAACAGTTTATGATGTAAAAAATAATGTTTTTCCAGGTCTGTTTTCACAACTTTCCAGGCTTCTGAGAATATTAATAATTTTCTCAGATTTTCTATGACTTTTTTTGCTTAAAATGAAATTCTCTGATAATCCCAAGTACCCCCCCCCCAAAAAAAAACACCTTTTATGCAATATTTTGCTTCTCTGGATACTCCAATACTTCCTCAGATTTGAAACATTTGCAAGCCTCTCCCATATAAATGTCTATACATTTTTATAAATTCTTGCAGATTGAAAAATTTAATCAGCAAGAATATTTTTATGCACATACAAGTCTTCAAGTTCCATACCAAGCAACTTGATACTTTCTTCCTCTAAATTTACTTCCCAATAAAACTCAAAGAGATCTTCATACGTATGTAACAACTATTTCCTTTTATAAATATTTTATTCATTAACGTTTTATGATTGCAATCTGTTGAAATTACTGCTGATTGAAAATAGTTACTTGCAGTAAAGTTGTGACCATTTGCTCTTCACTTGTGATAATCCTTTATTTTATTCACAGTTTAGCAAAGAAATTATTTTCCATCAGTGGTTGGAAAAACTACATTTCTTTTGTAGCGAACTACAACTACAACTACTTTGTTATAAATGTAGTTAACTACAACTACAACTACTTTTTTTGAAATGTAGCGACTACAAACTACTTTTGAATTGTAGTCGCTACTTCGCTACTTTTTAAAAAATAAATAATTAAAAAGCATACACCGTTTGAGGATTGACCGAAAAAATTCGAAAAGTGGTTTACATTATCAAATTAACTCATTTGAATATGGAATAGAACTAGGAATTGTCTTTGCATTTATGTATTACTTTTTCTTTTTGTTCCTTTTTTTTTGCTAAAATTTGTCCTTTTTAGATTTTTTTTACAATTTTTACGAATATTCGCTACAAGAAAGGATTCATAGGTTGAAAGATTGAAAGAATTCAACCTTCATTTTTTTTTTTTAATTTCTTGCCAGGGAATATTTAGGAACATGAAAATTATTTGAAGGAATATAAAAATTATGATGCCAAATAAACCAATGACATCAAACAGATAGAATGTATTTCGTCAAAATGATGTATCTAAGATCCAGCTCATATTTTTATGGTTCTTATTTCTCATTGCATCCGCTGCTGTACTCGTGCAAGATTTGCACCAGTCAGAGTCAATTAAAGCTTTTTTTTTCCTTCGTTCTCTTTTTTTATAATTTTTTTCACTTATTTATTTATTTTTTTAATTTAAAAGTAGTTTCCAGAAATCGCTACAAACTACTATTTTTTTGTATCGCGCTACTCACTACTCTACTTTTTTTTAAAAGTAGTGCGCTACACTACAAACTACTAAAAAATGTAGCTACTACAGTAGTTTCGCTACTTGTAGCGCGCTACTTCCGACAACTGTTTTCCATACATGTAAAATACTGCTTAAAATTTATTGAACAATTAAAAGATTTTATTAATGCCATAATGTCAGTTCAGATGTAAATAATGCTGATTTTTGAACTTACTTTTGTATGCACCCAGTAGGTTGGGGGAAATGTACCATATTTAATTGATAACTCTAAAATGCCTTTTTCTTTGGCTTCATTAGGATGTGATGTCATACTGTAACCAGTAACTTCTGCAATGCCAGGCACATAGAAATCTACCCTGCAATTTTATAAACCAATATATACATTCATTCAATTTTAATTATTTTTCAGATACTTAAACTATTATTTACTAACAAGACTTAGTATACCATGTTGTGATTGTGATTTCAATTCAAACATCAACCTACTTATTTTCAGTGAACTTTTATTTTTAAGTTAGCTCAGTAATGCAGTAGAACCTACTTAATCCAGACTAATCGGGGGTTAGTCAAAAAGACAGAAGAACATGTTTCTAAAGTTAGTTAAATAAAAGCATCCCATTGTCTAATAGACCGTGTTACAACAGAAATTATTAGACGTAAAAATGACAACTAAAAATGCAAGACATTAACGAGATTCATTGAAATATAAAAGGAAAGCATCACATTACAAATTTTGTACGCCAAGAAACTGAGTACATTGACAAAAAAGAAAAGGTAGAGTTTGAGGAAAAAAAGTGTAATTTGCAGAGCTATTTTTAGTGGAACCTCAATAACTCCACACCCCACATGGAAAACAAAGATATTTCCAGCTAAGCGAATGTCAACTTATCGAGGTTCCATGACTTCGACTCTTAAAAAGTGTTCTGTATCTCTTGTTATTGCATTACAGAAATTGATTCTAGTAAATGGATTTTTCTTTTTTTTGAAAAGTACATAGCAAAATAAATAGGAAAATTTTGAATACCTTATTACGAATGAATTCATAATTTTTTAAAAGAGATAAAAGCTCCCTTTCGATCACATTTAATAAAGAAAAAAGCCCTGCTAACGATTGTTTGAAAAATACCTATGCTGCCTTGTTTCTTCCTAGGTACGTTTCGAAAACCCCTTCCTAACACAGGGGTGATTGCGAGTTCATAAAAAAAATAGCTGAAAGTTTTAAAGAGAAAATGCGTATGTGTGTGTGGGGGGAGGGGGGGTTAAAACCAAGGCCCCACTTACTTAGGCACACCTAATTTTATATTTATACATATAAAATAATTAATTTCCTTTCATAAACTAACACATATCATATATTCGAATAATTTCACACACAAATAGTTTTTATTCAAAATATTGTGCATGGATTTAATTAAATTGTAAATGAGCAATAAAGTTACTTTTGACCTGGTGTTGAACAAATAATCTCCAAAAAATATTTTAAGGAGAAAGCAAAAGTCTAACAGAATTACTATTTATTCTGCGAATCTTAACATTTCTATCCGATGAATATTATTAATAATTATTGGTATAATCATCTAAAATTCGGAAAAGCAAAAAAAATTCCGGAGGTAGGACGATAAAAGCATAATTAAAAATATTTTATTTCCGGTATTTTCAAACATGAAAATACCAGAGTCGATCATGAAAATACCGGAAATCCGGTAAAATACCGGAGCACAATCAGCTTTGCTAACAGTGGGACTGTACCAACAGTACAAAGTGTGATGGTTGACTCTTCTGGGCAGACTTAGATAAAATGTAAAACTGTCTGCAAACTTAAATAATTTCTTTAAAATTTTCTGCAAAAAAGAGGGGGCTTCTGAATCCTAAAGTGCTACCAACAACAAAAATATCAAGTTGTATGAAGTGCAGGTTCTACCATGAGGTTGGTTGTCAATCCGTCATGATTAATGAATGCGTCAGTTTCGTATGTAACAAGCTACTACCCCACAATGAACAAAATCAAGACATATTTCAGATAGAAAACTTCTTAAATTTATAACTTTTTTAACAAAATGCAAAAATTTTCTGCAAACTTCGAAAGTTTTCTGCGAACGGCGTTCGCGAGTTCGTCTATATTATCTGGGTTTGCTTCTGGGTATAAGGGAGACTTCTCTAAAAGAGTCCTTTTTAGAAAAGAATGAATTGATTGACCCAAAAAAAAAAAGCACAATGCACAACATGAAAGAATATTGGTAGCAAAAACTGGATTAAAATAGCTATTGGATGTCGACTTACGATGGTTCATGTAAATTTGTGGCAAGTTACTGAGGTTTTCACCCACCATTGGAAAAATAAATGTCAACTACCAGTGTCACCAGGGTACGGATTACTAAATAGGCAACGAAGGCACTTGCCTATGGGCCCCGAGAAATCCTGTAGATATCCATTTTTAATTATAGATGGCACTGAGCTAAACATTAAGGACATTATTTGATGCAATATGCGAATAGAACTTAAGTGAACGTTCTTACTTTCATCCAATTTCTTTTTCATCACCAGGGCATAACTTCTACCAAAAGAGGTGCAAGAGCCCAAAAGTACCCACAACTTATTTAATCGTGTGAATAGCATGAATTTTGCTTAAAATATTAAATTTCGTTAGTGCAGGAGCTTTACTCCCCATGCAAATTAAGCCTTGTGCACCATTAACTTGATTTATACCTGTAACATAATCAATCATTATGATTGGTCATGTATTCCATAATAACAATTTTAAATGATTTATACTAGTGATGCAACGAATATTCGGCCCATTCGGCCCCTCCGCCGAATATTCGGCTTCGGCCGAATACCTATTTAACTATCCGGCCTTGGCCGAATACTGTGCACAAAAATTTTTAAATTTTGCAATTTTAAAGTTTTATACATTTTTAATTATTCTTATCATGCTTAATGGGCATTTTAAGTGCAATCTTGTTATACTATGATACTTAGTCATTTTTGAGGGTATTCAATAATTTTTTTGTCAACTTAAACTGGGTGTACTACAAACCTTGACCATCTTAATACATAAAATAATCTACAAAATCATAGAATAAAGCAGAAAAACAAAATTCTTTTTCTTTCTTATTACAAGGGTTGGTATACTTATTTTATGAAACTAATTGTTGTACATAAAAGATTTAATAAAATTTAAGCATAAATCATGTATGAAACAATGGTCAGTTCTTTCTTTATCGAAATAAAATGCGTAAAAAATGAAATAGTATGTTAGAAATATGCTTCCTTCCCGATCTTTTATTTAAAAAAAATTGAGTATGAGAATTTAAAATATAAAAATAGCATTGTTAATTCCGATTCATAATATTTCAAAAATATTCTTTGTAATATTTGCAATTGTGAAAATCATAAAGCTAAGTGCAAACAGATTATGATGCAGAAAACATTTTTAGGAGATAGGTCTCTTTCTTTTTCTTTTCTTTAAATTTTACCAGATTTGAAAAATAAGTGTTCATTGCATTTGGTAAATGTAGTGAGCATCTCGTTCCGAAATTCACTTTCTGCTCTGTTAAGATAGGTTCGGAAATTTAATTCTCACTACTTAAACCATTTCGATTTTTCAAATTCGGGTTCTAAGAACGATAACAGTCGATTTTTGTCTTGGTGCCTACACGAATAAAAGTCTATGAGTTATCTAAATTTTTTTTTTTGTTGGAATACCTTCAAATATTAACATTTCTCATAGAGAAATATGGTTTGTTGCTACTAATTTTGGTAAATGTTAACACTAAATACAATGAAAAACTGTATGATACATTTCCATGCTGAATCATTTCAGTTTATTTTTTTCCCCTTATTTATTTGGAAGAGTTTTATGAAATACTTGCTTAGAAGCTTAATAAACAGCTAAAGAAGCTTAAATATACAGCTTTGGTCTTCGATAAGGAAGTACATTCTTCTTTGGTCTTCATTTTAGTATTTTTTTGGCCGAATATTTTTGAAATTTGAACTAATGCTACCATTTTCAAAAAAAAAAAAAAAAAATACACCAAATTATTTTTAAAAATCCTTAATAATCTTTATTGAATGCATAATCACACAAAAGTGTGCTTTAAATACAACCCTTGCTTTGATTATTAACAAAAACAAGTTAACTATTCGGCGGCCGAATAGCCGAATATTCGGCCTTGAGTTTGGCCGAATATTCGGTATTCGGCCAAATCACTATTCGTTGCATCCCTATTATACATGGTGCATCCCAAAAGTAATGCAAATGATTTTTTTCTGGTGCAATGGTACAGCGCAGCGTGTTCTAACCAGCTGGGCCAGGTGTAGGGGGGTGTAGGCTTCAAATTGCACCAAGTATTTTTTAGTTGCTAGCTGCCAGAGAGACAGAACGTGTGATATAGTGAACCCCTTTTTCAGTAAATGTGACACGAGAAAATGGACAATTCGGAGGAGCAACGGTGCGCTATCAAGTTTTGTGTTAAACTTGGGAAGTCTGGCACCGAAAAGTTTCAATTAATTCAGCAGCCCTATGGGACTGATTGCTTGTCCCAATCCCAAGTTTTCTGATGGCATAAGTCATTTATGGAGGGTCGAGAGAATATCACGGACGAACCTCGCAGCGGGCGGCCGTCAACCTCACGAGTCGATGAAAATGTGACGCGTGTGCGTGATTGTTTGAACTCTGACAGACGATTGACCCTTTTCACACCCGGGGGCGCCAAATGTTACATCTGGGTAATACATTTTTCTTATAATTTATGGGCGGTTATCTACTCGGTATCCTTAAAACAATAAAGTGGATGACATCTTACATGAAGAAAAGCTTATATTAAAAGAGGTTTATTGACACTATTTACATTTTAAAGGAAAATTCTTATAGAAATGGCCAAAAAGGTTAAAAGTCTACTTCATATCAAAATTTTCAAATCTTATTCTATAGTTTTCTATTGTTGCCAAACTCAAATTTTATCGTCTCGATGTGGAAAAGAAGATCTTGTCTTATTTTCAAGGCTTATCTTCATCATCCTCCCCACCTTGAGTTTGGAACAAACTGAAAACCTTAACCAAACAGACAATTTTCTTATAAACTAATGAAACTAAAATAAAACATAAAACGTCAGTTAACAATTCAAAACACTTAAAACTAAAAAAACAGGGAAAGTCTACTGTCTAACTGAATTTTCTACTGAGACAGTTCAAAAAGTTCTCAAAAATCCAGCCTTCATACGTTTTGGAAGAATGTCCTAAATTATTTTGGAGAAGGTTCTTGAGAATTTTTTGAGACTTTTCCAAAAATTCCCCACCATGAGGCTCATGGAGAGTCAAACATCCATTTGATTTGTGACACCTCAAAGTCTTTCTGTATCGTTTTCATCAAAATTTCCCCATTTACAATGAGAACAATAGATCGTCCGAGCATCGTGAATTCGTTCCGTGTTGGCGGGCCAGGTCCATTTAAAACATCTTTTCTCGCCAAAAGACCTGTGATCATTTTCTTGGCATTTTCATCTTTCGCAGGATAGCCACATATTCTTAGAGATTTTTTTGTATGCAGTTTGTCGTATACCATCTTGAATGCACATTATCTTAACACCACCTTTTTTCTGTAAATTTCTAGTATTTTCTCTTCTTTTGCCAATTTCGAGGAAAACTTTTTCCCCAGGAATCATCATTTTGGCAAAGTACTGTCTATCAGCAGTGTATCCACTAGTTACTTTATTGCTGTTATTTTCCTTTGAGTGAGTTTTCTTAGTCAGCTCTGAATCTTGAAATTCTTCTGTTATCCTTCCTTGAATCCATTTGCCAGAATCTTCTTCGTATTTTTCTCGAAGTCCTAATTTTTCTGGTATTCCATAGGTAGATTCAAGTCTTCTTGATGCTAAATTGTTATCTTTTACTATCCATCTTGAACGGTAAATTTACTTCGTATCTGCAATCTTTCTTCTGTTTGACAGTTGTTTCGAAATAATTCATGTCTGCCTTATTTGCTTCGTCTTCAGATTTTTGCTAAATGGGATCCCAAAATGTTAGCCAATCCGTCAAATTTTGATCATCGTCAATTTCATCGGTAGCTAGTCGAGGTTTACTAATATGTGGGGATTAAAGTTCTCAAATTAAAATTATTTTTTCTAAATTATTTGAAGTCTGAGTTGGAGCGATAAAATTGGAACCAGTTTCAAATTTTGCTATGCCACGTTTTATTTTTGTTCGCCAAATTACTATGTTTGTATTATATTTATCGCATTTTAAGATTTCTTCTTCCACATCATTTAATTCTATTGTCTTTTGAATTTCAATATCAAGAAAATTAAGCTCCTCTTCTTTCAAATCTAATTCTGCCAATAGTTGGTCTAAATCATCTTCATTTATGTTATTTTCTATAAATTTTTCTTTAATATTTTTGAATAGTTTTATTGCTTGCGATCTTAAAATAGTGTGCTTTGCCTTATGAATTGCATCCATTTCTTAAATATTGCAATTTTCTTAAATACTTCTTCTGCAATTGGCACAAATTCGCAAACAATATCTTATTAATTCAATAAATTCGATACATCTTCTATTTTCTAAATCTAAGCAAGCAGTTGCAACTTACCTTGTCTTAAACTTCAAGAGGGTAACTAAACAAAGAGTTAATCAGATCAAAGTTCATGGCGAACTTGTCATCGCTTCATCTATTCTTACGAAGTAGACAAGGCCCACCCGGGGGGGGTGGGCATCAGCGATGAGTCCTGGATTTTTGAGTATGACCCTGTTACAAAAAGGCAGAGTTCAGGGTGGCACACCACATTCTCTCCCCGTCCCAGGAAAGCACACATGAGCAAGTCCAGGATCAAAACCATGCTCATTGTTTGCTTTGACGTCAGAGGTATTGTGCACCATGAATTTGTACCGACTGGGACAACAGTTAACTCAGTTTTCTACTTGGAAGTGCTTAAAAGACTGAAAAGGACTGTCGCCCATCGCCGAAACGACATCAAGGACACGTGAAAACTTCCTCACGAAAATGCGCCGAGTCACTTCGCTTTCATTATTAACGACTTCCTGGCCAGGGCTCACACCCTATTGGTTCCCCAGCCTCCTTACAGTCCTGACCTGGCTCCTGCGGACTTTTTTCTATTTCCTAGGTTGAAAGGAGCAATGAAAGGTGAACATTGGGGCTCGATTGAGAGCATTCAAGCTCATGTCACATCGGCTCTGAAGGACATTCCAAAACAAGCCTTTCAAGATGCCTTCCAGGGTTGGAAACACTGTTTTCAGAAGTGTATCAATGCAAGAGGGTGCTATTTTGAGGCTTTTTGACTTTTTGTATGAATATCATCAGTAAGTGTTTTTTTATGAATTTTTTCGCATTACTTTTGGGACGCACCATATATATATTTGTACAATATATATCAGTTATTTAAAATCTTATTTATCAAATCCCTATGGTGAAGAATATGGATTTGATGATGCACAATATGAACCCATATGGTGAAGTTTAAATGAATCCCCCTCATTTAAATGCCTATGGGCCTCCAAATCTTAAATCCAGCCCTGAGTGTCACTGTATAAGTGTATAATACATCTGGAAAAAAGTTTGGGATTTGTGTGTATAGCAGTGGTCAAAGGGGAGAGCTGAGGGATGGCATCACTCAAGCTCTTACCTCTCAACTTACTATAAATTATTCATTTTTTAAAAATCTTCAGGCATCCTATTACCTTACTTTCTAAGATTATGACACTTTTGGACTGCGTTAAAAAACAAAGTTTTACCTTTGAAGTTTTATGTAAAGTTTCAAATATTACCCAAATTAAAAAGATAAGTTTTAGAATTGCTTACCATTGCCCAGCTTTGAAAGAAAATCCTTCTTCTTTAACTAAAAGCCGTAAAATCTTTGTACTTGAAGAAGCACTAAATACATCTTGAACAATAGCATCATATACTTTCTGTAATAGAAGAAGAAAATACATAAATATAGTACATGTCAGAGCTTTCAGTCTCAACACATATTACTAATCCTAATATGGTATTTATATAAATGTAAGGGATTTTGTAGCGTCTTCCTCCAAGAAGGTTTGTATAACTGGGCAATATCTTAGAGAAACTTTTTTTTTTGAACAAGTAAAATAATAAAAAACCCAGAGATTTAAGCATTGTTTTCTGCAAATATTTTGTGTTTCGATAGTACCTATTTTGTTATTCTACATACAAGTCTGAACTATTTAACACAATTGGCACCGAGAGTCCCAGAGATTTTTTTTCATTTTATTGATAATAATTGATATTTCAGGGGTCTGGCCAGAGGAAATTCGGGTCCGTTAACGGACCCTTCACAAAAATACGATCAAGCAAAACGGACCCTTCACAAAAATACTATCGAGTAAAACGGACCCTTCACAAAAATACGATCAAGCAAAACGGACCCTTCACAAAATGCCTATCAAACAAACGTACATTTCACACATTATTCATTCAAAAAGCAAATCTGGAATCAAAATAATGCATAGCATATTTCTATATAGCATGCCCATAACTTTTGGACCTTTTCTGAAGTTAAAGAAGGAAATCGCTTATCCGCCAACTTTGCGAAAAAAAAAAAAAAAGTCGGCACTTCCTGCCTGCCCTGCGATGCTCGGGCAAGCAAAAAATCTTTAGTGTAAAATGTAGTACTTTTTGTTGGTTTTTTTAAAGAAATTAAAAAAGGTAGTTGTTTTGCTTTAATGGTTCTGCTTGTTTGTTTTATCATATGCAAATCAAAGCGGCTTGCTGCGATGTTGCTGTTATAGATTTCTCTGGAAGTGCAGAGTAAGGATTTTTCTCCCTGCTATGATGGACTTAAACATAAAGGAAATAATAATAATAGCAATTATCCACGATGGAATGAACTTAGAACTGCAAACGGACAGCTAGGGTAAGAGAAAAAATGGGATTGCTTCTGGGTTGAGCGATCAGCTGTTTAAAATTAAAATTATCTCCATCTGACGTCTTTGGTGCGATGTTTTGACCTTATTTTGGCAGAAAATTGTCTGTTTTTTTATTTCATTTATTTATAATTTTTTTAATGCTTACAAGGGTGGTGTTTTGGTTATATTCAGAAATTAATGTATTTTTGTGTCTGTTAATATTGGAAGTCTGGTATTGTTTGTTTTGCTATGTTTCCCTACCGTATTTTTTCCTCCGAATTTTTGGCGAACATGTCAGTGATTATTAATGACATTCATCATATAAACCTGATGAAATGCAGCTCTAAAATTGACTTTAATAAATTATTAAAAACCGTTTTTATATTTCTGATGCTTTCATTTTGAAAAAAACGATCTCTGCATCCGATATGAAAATCGAATTTTACTTACTTTTCAAGCTAATTACTCTTTATTAGGAGGCAAATAAATGAAAATTTGCTTTATTTTTTGCTCAGATCATTATTTTAAAATTTTTAAAGCAAAATTGACTGTTCTTTTATGAGTCTAAATGTTTAAACGATCGTTCCATTTTATTTTTGCATTAATTGTGTTAACACACATCAATAATATGTTTACCATAAACCTTTAAAATGCAATTGTAAAAAAAATTCACAAAAAAAAAAAATATTTTATATTCCGTTTTTATGCTTTTGACGTCACTTGAATGAGCACTTTGAAAACTGCAATCTCTTTGCATCCGCTACAGGAATCGGACTTTTTGCATTTTTGATGTTTAATACGCTTTTTTAAGAGGAAAATAAATGAAATTTATTTTTTTTTTATTAAATTCAAAAAAAAAAAAAAAAAATTTTTTGCAATTTTTTTTTTCAAAATTGTTTGATTTTTGCAAAATTAGTTGATTTTTCACAAAATCATTTAGTTTTTCACAAAAAACGGACCCTGTGAAAAATCCTGGACAGACCCCTGTATTTGTCTGGTCCACAATGCTTTTAAAAATCATTGCTAATAGGTACTTATTCAAAAAATATATTTAAAAAGTTTCAGTTTTTTGTTACTTTTCTTGAAGTATCTTTAATTTTATTTTATAACTTAAATCCAATTAAACAAAGGGACAATGTAAACAAAGTTGCCTATGATTCCGTCATGACATCCCGAGACTGCAGTTTCATTCCTGAGCTGGAATCGAATAACTACTTTGCAGGCAGGGGGTAGTAATTTAAAGCATAATGTGATGCTGTATTTGAATTAAAAATACCATTCCCCCCTCCCATTTCTTCTAATTAAAAATATTCATAGCAATAATTATAAATACAGAAGTTTCTTGCAATAAGGTTATGAGAGAAGTAAAACATAAATTTGAGTTATTAATTCCTCAGGTTAATATAGATACATTCAGAACGTGCAACAAGGTCAGATACTACTGAATAAAACTATATTATTTTTTTTTTTCATATATATATTGAACACCCCTACTTGAGATTGTTAATAAAGAAAAGTGATCTTTTAATTTTGAATGAGTAATTATTATGCTATAAAGTAGCTTTAAGTACATATCAGTGCACTTTTAATCCAAAACTGTTTAAACTTTTGCAAAAAAAAAAAACATAAGTACAGCCAACAACATAAGTTTGGGATAAGTTTGATCCTCAAAACGTATGGTAGCTAAATACAAAATAGTAATAAATGATTGCAGTTGAACCAAAAGTTATAAAAAATAGCTTTACTATTTAGTTTCATACTCTATTGTAAGGACAATCATACTCTTTTTTCAAACTGTTTATTTTAAAAATCTCAATAATGTAGGTAATGATCATATGTGATCCAATTGATAAGCAAAGTATGAAAAATGTAAGAGGAATTAGCTATCAAAATTAAAAACATTTCAGCATCAACATTCATAATAAATAATCATACTTTTTGTCGAAAAACATTGGGTGACATTCTGAAGTCAGCCCGGCTGGTCTTAGTTACAGTATTTTTGCTTACAAACCTATAAAAAAACAAAGAAAATGAAAAAAACTTGTTTATAGTATATGGATATGAAAAAGCATTTTAAACATACCAAATTTAACAAACTATCTCAATTTTTGTTTAGCATAAAAAGTATACTTTCACTGAGATTAATTATTGGTGCAAATATAAGGGAGATTTGAAATAACGTGCCACAATGCAATGATTTTCCTTATTTTTGAGTTGGAATTTTTTTTTTAAAGGAGATTCCAAGATCTGAAAAGGTGGTGAACCCAAGTGTTCTAGATTTGGGGTACATGATGTATTATTAAGGATAAAATTGTTATAAAGGAATACATACAAATGTATTTTAATTAAATTATTTAATTTAATTTTTAATTAGCTTGGCTGATATGATGCATAAATTACAGTTAAATTTATTTTAGCATGCAAAATTTTATATGCTAATGATACATAACATATCAATGATTGGCTTTGTTCAAGTTTTTGGCACGTCATGTCTTATTCTCAGACACTGGTTTAAAGCTAATCCATTAATTAAATATTTTAAAAGTCTTTCTGTTATATAATAATAGGGCTGTAGTGGCCCAATCAATAAAGTTTCCAACTCGTAAACCAAAGGAGCCTAGGTTCAATGCCAGTCCTTCAAGGGCTAACTGTGTTCACTAATAATGACTGGGGCATATATGTTTAATATGCTAACGGTCCAAAATCCTCCATGTTCCCATTCCAAATCATTATCAACACCTCTGGGGATACTGATTTAGAGGTTATTTGGCTGCTAATCTGGATAAAATAAACATAGCATTCTTCGGGGCCCCACCCAACAGGTTAAAATCTGTGCAATTGAAGGTATAAGGAGCCCTCAAGTGTGTGTGCGTGTGTCTTATAGTCATACAAAATCATAAAAATAAGAATTTAAACTAATTAGTATAGCAGTATTGTTACTTCAGGTACTTTTATAAAGGCTGCTTTTAAGTTCATGTTCAATGCGTCATATCCTCTCTTTTTTATTTCTCAATTTGCTCTCCTACCCCTTTTCAAGTTTTAATAAAATATCAAACGAAAGATTCAAGCAAGTTAAGCTTTGAAACTTAAGTCTTTTTATTCAGATTTGATTTGAATGAAATTTGAATTGTTAGTTTCGGGTATAATTTTTTTTCTCTCTCTCTCTATTGAACATTAAAAAGATTTTAATATTCAAAAAATAATTGCTAGCACGTAATATGCAAAACAGTATAAATAAATAAATAAAATATCTTTCCTGATTCAAAATTTCTATTTAAAAATTGCTCATTGAATTAAAGTGTCTTTTAATCTGAAAGGACCCAGCAACCCTTCTCCCCCCCCCCCGCCCAGTCTGGGGGAAACACTAAACAGAATTCGATAAATAATCAGAAAACTATTTCGGTAGTAATAGTAGGTAATTAATAAATGTTCTTTCCAGACTTACTACAAGTGCTCACTGCTCAACATCATTTCAATACAAAAAATAGTTTAATGATTTGGAGGCCCAGAGTTGCAGCCCTAAAGGTCTATTCAGAAACCAGGCATTGGGTGAAAGTGGAACATTATGTGCAATGAATCAATACATAATTTTACAATGTACGGTTCTGAATATAAATGCCAAGAATGAATTAAGTCTACACCGTTTTCTTCCTTGCAAAGGAGAGAAAAGCGAACTTATCTTGTTATGTAATCGTCTTTCCAATAAGAAATGATGCAACAAATACATTGACAAATTTTATGATGTAATTGTTAGTATAAACCAACTCAATTTCTATGGTACCAATAAGTTTTGGCCACTCATATGTGAGAGATATATTTTCATTTAATAAAATGTTGCATCGGATCAACACATTCGAGCTTTGTTCTCACACTTGATCCTTCATAGTCAATTAAGTTCAAGTCTTATAGAAGATAACTATATTTTAGCAGCAAATTGTAAAGAAACTTGAAAAACAATGAAAAACGAAAACGTAACAATGACAGTGAAATACAAGCGTTCAAATGACAATTCAAATAACTAAATAGTATGTATTGCGAATGTTCTGTTACCTCTAGGATTTGCAAGGAGTATGCAATAGAAGCCGCTCAATAACATAATGAATAAAACAATAAAAATATGGAATAAAGCTTTACCTTTCACAAGATACACAAAATGAAGGTAGTTTCAAAAGCTTGAAAAACGAATGAAACTTCAGTTCCGTAATCTTTCTCGTAATCATTTTAAAGATGTAAACAATAACATGGAAAAAATTATCAGAGAATTTATCTTTATAGATAAAAATGCACTTTTAATACAGTTTCAATGTTGTGAAAAAGGGACAAATATCTATGCAGGTAAAAAAAAATAGAAATATTATGATATAAACTTTTTCGCACGTTCTTTTAAAAAGTTATGTTTACTAAAAAAAACAAAAAAAAAGTTGCAGGGTGAAAGTAGAAGTTTCTTTTTCTCAGAATCGGCTTTACCTCCAAATTCAAGGTGTAGTAACAGTATTTCGAGCGTTAAAGAAACGCGTTTTATCAGTTGTCACTGAATTTGAATTAAAAAAAAAATAATTTGGAATATGTGTAATGTTACTTGTGATAAATGAGTGCTGTATGGTGAGGAAAGTGTTAAATGGACTGACAATGAAGGTTTTCACTGATTTTCTGACAAGGAAACAAAAAGCTTAAGCGTAATTAAAAATCCCACTTAAACAGAAATAATAATGTGCCAAAATTTCAGCCATATTTTCATTCTAGAATTTCTAAAATCGCTTAGAACTCGCCTTGTCTCTCTTTCTCATTTTGCTCTCCCAACCACACTGTAGCAATAAAGACTATTAAGTACTTTTTTTTTTAGTTTTAAGTTGCTACTATCCGGCAGATGGCAGCATCACAAAGTCTTAGGGCGGAACTCAAGTAAAACACGGACGATCGCAACTCACCAATGCAATCGCAAAGTCCCAAATTTGTATGCAAGTGAAACATTACAATCGCTAGGAGATGCTGCTCTGTCGTAATTCGACTTCCAGTAGCGATTGCAATTGCGATCGCCTCGATGCCATTGCAATGGTGTTTCACTTGAATTCGGCCCTCAGTTTGGAATTTTTGCGATGCTGCTATATTTTCCGCATGCTGCAACTGCTAAAAGGTAGTGCAAGAAGGTTAATTGACGATTCAATTTATGTAGCTGTTAGTTAAAGTCCAACAAAGTTGAGAGCTGGCAAAATGGGCTCCACTTTAAATTTTCGGATTTTTCGGTACTTGGCAGCCAGTTCCCCGTCTCAAGGAGTTGAGATGAGAGACTCGCATTTATTTTTTAATAGATTGGTAAGCCTTCAAAAGAGATGTCTTTCGAGCAGTACGATGCTTTTCGATGTACGCAGAAAAATTACGTCCGTTAATTGACACGCACATACTCCAGGGTCCTCGTACCTAACGTGGTTTAATTGGTTACATGGGATATCTTTTCATCCATGAGTTCCCTCTTGCATTGAAAAGGCGCTCCTTATACGCCGAAACACTTGTATACAGTTTTTCTGCTTATTTGTGAATTCATACAGTTTTTTTTAAAGAGTAATTTCCAACTGAAGTCGGTTCTATTTCTCTTTTTTAAAAATATTTTTATACTCTTTAATTTTTCAAGCACAAAGGTATTCATTTATTTATTTTTGTTTGAAACTATCATGATATTTTTCAAAACATCGAAAATATCCGATATTTTGATGCCGTATTACTCCGCATTAGCCGGCATGCCGGAAAAATTAAGGTTGACCAGCATGCCGGGAAATTCCAATTTTCAGACATGCCGGTTAATTTAAGGCTCATTTTGCAACGAAACAAAAGTAAATTTCCTCGCTCAGTTTCAACAGCAAGGAAGGAACAGCCTTTATAAGGAAAATAATAATTAATTCCTAAAGCAATTTTATTTTTCAAAAACCAGTTAAAAATTTTCAGAACTCCGAGATGGAAAAAAATCAAGGTGGCGTGATGGTGCGTTAATTTGCTATTGTGAATTAATATTTTAACAAAATTAAACCGTTTATTAATTCTAATAAAATGATCCAAAACTGCCATGCTATGCAGTAAAGTGGTATCTTCAGGAGAAATTTTATTTCAATATTTTCTGTCCACAAATGACCATAATATAATGTATCTAAGTAGTATATGTAATACAGAATTACTTGGTGACAAAAATTCAAATTTAATAAGCAGTACAGATACAACTTCGGTGTTTACCCCACCAGTGTACAACTTATCATAGTATAAAGTATTAACTAACTAATTAAAATTTTAGAAGTGTTGATAGTTTCTCACTCTTTAAAAATAGAATTTATAGAGCATTTTCTTGAGATGTTTTATATTCCAACAAAGAAAGCCGTTCCAGCATCGAGGTCTTGAAACATCGAATATTTGCCTTCGATGTCGCACACCTAGTATAAATCAGTGAGTAACGTCCCTAAGCAAGGGCTAAGGCAGAAAATGCAATACACCGCCAACTCGGCCATTTCGATTCATGGACTGCAGTTTCGCGCTTATCAGCATGGAATACGAAAGTCGCCGAGTTGGAGGCAAAAATCCTCTTACAGAGCAAAGAGAGCGAAAAAAACTGTTTTTCTCTTTTATTTCACATTGGCTACCAGTTTTTTTCGCTCTCCTTGCTCTATAAGAGGATTTTTGCCTCTAACTCGGCTACTTTCGTATTCCATGCTGATGAGCGCGCAACAAGCGCGAAACTGCAGTCCATGTATTAAAATGGCCGAGTTGGCGGTGTGTTGTATGTTCCTGCCTTAGCCCTTGATTAGGAGCGGTAACTCACTTCTCTCTACTGTAATAATTTACGTCTCTATTTGATCACTTAGCGAGGGAGGAGGAGGAGGGTCATATACACCATAAGCGGCTGGTGCACCAAAAAAGTGGGGGGTCAAGAGTAAATACAGGAGAGGGGTTTGAAGGAAATGGGGGGGGGGGGAGTTATGGATGCAGCGACGTTAAAAGATTTTTTATTTTGCTACAATTTGGTTATAATATTAGATTTTAACATTGCTGATTAATTGACTTCTAAAAAATGTGGAATATAGCCTTAAAAGTCAACCTGGCTGGTTGATTTTCATTCATTCGAATGAAATAACATGAAAAAAACCCGATGTTTTTGATTTTCAGCTTTTATTTTGGTGAAATTACTCAATCCACTGAGAAAAAATCATTGTTCACTCGACCATTACTTTTTTCCGAGAAATGTGAGGGGGCAAACGGCAAAGCCCCTTTACTTTTGGAAGTGAGGAGGCAGTCGCCCTCCTTGCCCCCATCCCCCCGTACGAGCCGGCCAGGTTCTGAATCTGCGCCTGATATGAGTGCAGAATAACTTTCATCAACCTGCGACGGAAAATAATATCATTGCAAAATAGTTCTGGCTTTTCCCAAAAGATGGCATTGTTATCTCATTGCTTCTTAATTAAAGTGTTTAGTATGAATATGTAACGCAACACCTGTTCGAAATCTGAAAATGAGCAATTATGACCCAGTTAGTGGAAATGAACCACACGATTACCACAGAGAACACTCCTGAGAGTCTGTTCTGGAATTAACAAGCTGAGGATGATTTGACATTAATGAAAAATTCATTACATATCATCTGATTGTGAAATGTAGATGATTTTGACACTAAGAAAGTTACATCAATTTATTATTTTATCTGCGGTAGGTTTTTTTTCTATGTGTTACAACGTCTTAACATGTCAGAATTCTAAGATAGACTGCTAACTGAAGTTGTTGAAAAGAAAGAATTAAAAAAGGAGTAACTATTCATAACTTTTTTTTTCTGTATTTCTTACCTCATTTATCGCTCTATCTTATTCTCTCATAGTTTTTCATTTTCTGATTTTTTTTAGACATTTGACATGTCATTAATGTATGGAATATAAACCAAGATAAACATACTAATTCAAGCAGGTTTGCGCAAAATGGAACTGTAGCCAAGGAGAATAAATATTTTCGTTACGTATAAAAGGACATTGGAAAGAAATTCCGTTTTTTTTTTTTTCAAACCCTAAATTTTAAACAAGGTTTCTTCTCTAGGCGTTTTGCTCCAAAACAAAGTGACTTTGATCGATCCGGAACTGAAAAGTTGCACATTAGATGGAAAGACAGACACATTTTTTTCCCATTACACTACCCTAATTTCCAATTTTTAATTTTTTGATGTGTTTTAAATTATTTTATTTATCTTTGACTTTTTTTTTGGACTATATTTTTGTGTTGCATTAAGCCACTTCAAATACTCTTTTCGTCTTTCTTTTGCTTCAAAGTGAAAGTGGTCCATTCTATAAAAAAATCAGTCATTTTGACCCACATGTGACGGCTCTATATTTCATCTATCAACGTGCACATGTGATTTCTAAGGGGAAAAAACATTTTTTTTTGAGCATCTTCAGGAAGGATCAAAAATTGCATTAGAACATAGGGTTTGCAATTGCAATCCGGAGAAGTTACAGAGAGTTTAAAATGCAAAGAGACATCTAAAATAATGCATAAAAACCTTTACAGATAATTTTATTGATAATTTCTCAGCCATTCTAATCAGTCATGCAACAAGGCTCAAAATCGCATGGGAATAGAGGGTCACAAACGTCTGTAGAGAGAGTTAAAGTCACAGAAGTTAGATACAGATTTGGTGAATATTATAGGCTTGCAGAGAGAGAGTCCATCGCGATTGTGCTCCCTCTAGATACGTTTGCGACGCTCTGTTTCCTATGTGATTTTTTCTCCTTGTTGTCTCTAGAACAGTTCTGAATTGGTTTCAAGAAGTTGTTCCTTCGTTTTAGGAATTTAGTCAGTGCCATGGAATCACATCTTTATGACTTTGACTTATTTTCTAAGATGAAGAAACTACTTCATGACATTCTCTTCAGAATTATTCTAGAGAGATTCTAGCATCAGTAGATCGCTCCATTCGAGCTACAGTAGAGTATCGAAAATCAGAGGTAATTGAGGCTGACACCGCCTCGGTTTACAGAAAACTCGATTTATCCGGAAAATTCTTAACAATTGCTATTTTACAATATTAAGGCAATAAAAGGACTTTCATACCTTTAACTTCATTGTACAAAGAGTAGGAAGTAATGTAGAAATGTCTAACTAAATTTCTATTTTAAATACCCATTAATCTATTTTCACAATTATTTCGAAATGCCTGTAGGTATTTATGCATGTAAGAACGTGTGAATAACCAAAAAAATCTAATGTGTCTGTATCCCCGAGTACATTTTTCTCAGTTATGGAGTGAATTATTGTGCCTCTGGTAGAGTGGAAGTTTCATGTCACTTGACGAGGACTGGCAACACAACCCTCCTAATCGTTCTTTATTACTTTACTGTAAGTCGTTAAGGTAATTTTATAATAGGGAAAGCATCTTTAGCTATTAAGAAATTTATTATTCAACAGAAAATATACGAAGTTGTGTCCACATCATATATTTTTCTTTTAGTTTAATAATGTACATTGTACAGTGAACCTCATAAAGTAAGAAAGAAAAATAAAACTACAATTTTTGCTGCCTTTCTCTTTTAAGACATTTTAAAAACAAATGTATGTGTGGTTCCGAAATGTAATGTTGCACTATGATGAAACAAAAGATAAAAACTACATTCTTACAAGCAAGGGAAAAAGTCGAACTTTTGTATACCTCGAACTAAGCAGAACGTCGGACTTTTGAGACTCGGATTTTCGAGCCTCTACTTTATTAACAGAACAGGCACTGTTACAGGTGTCCTACTACTCCCACATCATTGGAAACTTGTTGTTCACAAAGCGAATGACTGTAATGAAGCACTGTAAAACTTGGTGGCATGTATCACTTTTGTGTTAGATGTAAACAAAAAAATTGCCACCCTTAAAGTTTCAGCCCTCGCATTTACTGTTATTAAGCATCTGCTACTGTGCTAAATGCTAAAATGTTTCCAAATGAGGTTGAACCAAAGACTCCTTTTAAGTCTACTAAAAAAATTGCATTTCAAAGAAACTTTACCTCTGATAGAAAAAAAAAGAGACTAGAATGAATTGTTAAATGTTCTACTTTGCAAAGTAAAAAAGAAAACTTCTTAAAATAGTTTTAATAACAAATTGGCCACATCAAATAAAATAACAAAGCAACACGGATTTATGCATTAAATATTTTATTTATGAAAAAGTTCTGCATTTTGAGAACATGAAATCTCCATGAAAATTTAAAATGACCCAGATCCCAACAGAGCTCTCAATCGTGCAGCTAGAAGTAATTGTTCCACTTTCTCTCCCTCGGGAACGGCCCTGTAAATATAACTGGAAATTAAAACGGAAAATATGTGTTGAAAACTTCATGTACAAATTTGAAAAGTGACATGGTCAGACCCATTAACTGCCATTCCGTGATTAAATAACAAAAAAGAGAAGAACGTTTGTGTTATTTTCCACGTCGTTACGTATTTAACTCATTAACACCAAATTACTTACAAAACGGAAACCTTACGCCATGATGACGATTTAATTTTGCAACGCGTCACCCCTTTATTTGTGGAGCCATTGCTGATGAAATTGTTAACCACAAGGATTCCAATAGATAGGGAACACGTGTTGAGGGAGGTCAGCAAATCCCATAAAGATCTAATTAAGCTAATAAGTGCGTGCAGATACGATGTACTGACGGCCGATATTTATCACATTTATTTCGATCTCACGCGATGTGAGTTGCTACAATCGTGCATCGGATTTCGTGACATTGACCGATATTAACGGTATACCACACGAGCACCGACGATACTCGTAACGACGCCAGAGGCCGGCCATTAATTTTAAGAGATTTTTTGTCCCGACTTCATCGTAAAGAGGATTAGAATAATTAGGGGGAAGCTTTGAACGCCTCTCATATTTGTAAATCACGGTTGTTTAAATGTGAGAGCGTGCAAGCAATTGTCGTATTGCAATTTCGAAGAAATTGCATTTGTGCATGGAATAAATGATATTATGACATGTTTGGGGCTCGCTGTTAAAAGTTTAAACTACGCGTCTGAATATCAATTGGGTTTAAGTATTTTTTCCCCTTCTTTTTTCGAGCATTTGAATTTTTCTCAGGAAATTGTTATTTGATCGGTCTGAGACAAAAAAAAAAAAAAAAAAAAAAATCACCCCTCACAAAACAAATTTCACTGCATATTTAAATCCGGAAAAATGTTCACAAGGTTGCCTTTAAACAATTAAAAAATAAATAAATAATTGTCTGTTTGCCTCACTTCTTTCATGATTTGCGAGTTGCTAATACTAAGCGAATATGTTACCAGTACTTTAGGCCAATTAATTTCAACTTACTGCCAAAAAGCACTTTCATTAAAAATTAAGAGTGAAATTATTTTAACGGAGCTTACCACTGTGTCATCGTTTCGGATTATTTAGTGTTACAAGATCAACTCAACATTTTTCTTTTTGCAAAAAGCGGAAGCATTGTCTATGTCAGCTAACCAGAGGAGCCCTATATGAACTTTGGGTCAATATAGAGGTTATTTTGTTTAATCCGTGCTTTCATTGATAGGTACTTTCAATAATCCGGCCTATCTGGATCCCCTACCAGTCAGTATTAATGAGTTTTTACTGTACTGCATTTTGGCGAAGAAAAGATTGCCAAAAAAAAAAAAAAACGCCTTTTCAGTAAACAGCAAGAGACATGGTATGATGCCTCCAGTGGATAATTACTTTGGAGCAGGTATGCAAAGATAATTGTCCTCTTGGAACTAATTCACGATGATCCACATACGCTGAACTACTTGCCCCATCTTTTGACCATGCATCCCCTGAACTTCATTTCTCAATAAATCACCTTGACTGAATTTTGGAAGCCACCACTTTGAAGAGTTACTCAAGATTGAACTGGTAACAAAAAGAAAGGCTCAAGTAATAAAACACAAGAAAAAGGAACGTCGAGTTTTGTTTTTCATTCCAACTAATAGCCATTAACCTGTGAACCTTTCTAATCATTTGTGGTACGAAAGTTTTCAACTGCATGCATATGTATGAATACGCTGCTATTTTCTAAGTTGATTAATGCAACTTAGGAGCAAGGCTGCGCGGGAGGTTGCATTTCAGCCAGATGATGGATGCTCTGTGCCTTGAAATTCAATCCAAAATGTTTGGAGGAAAGATACTCCAATGTTGATTACTCATCCGAAATTATGTTAGTTTTTAATTATAGTAACCATAAAGGGAAGCAAGGTTAATTAGGTAAAAAAATAACAGCTACTGCTTCAGAAAACATTCAAAAATTGTCGACATCTAAATGTAAATGTTTAAACTTGTAAATGGTACAACAGTAACAGATATTCGTTTAGCTTTGCTTTGTTGAGATTTGGAATGTTTGGTGTACATAATGCTCTGTGATTAAAGTGAAGTTGTTACATACGGGACAATAGGCTCGTTTAGACCTTTCGGGAAGAGCTTCAAATTACAATTTAAGCTGATGATTAACCGGCGATTTCCTTTTCACAGATCTTATCATTTATATTGTAGTGAGGAGTGTGTGAAAAGAAGTCGTTTTGAAATATTTTTCTTTAAAAATTTACGGAATACGTCTAAATTTGAAGAGTTTTATGCTGAACCAATTGATTAGTATAATGGTAAGAACTTATTGAGAACCCTTTTTTCTTTCCGCTCGTTTTACAAACTACGGATTATTTGTAGGTGTTAGTAATTTTTAATAATTAATCACTGCTTTCGAATCTTATGTTTTGCATAGGTTTTCAAATTGCTTTCAAGATGAAGTTTTTAAAATAAAACGATTTATGAGCTGGAGAAGGCAGATTTCGAAACGAATTTCAAGTTCTTACTGACCTGATTATGTCCCATTCGTACCATTTAATAGAATACTGTAACGAGTCCGTAGCACCTTCAACTTTCTTCAAATGAGCATTCCAATCTTGAGGAAGTAACTATAAATTTATTTACAAGTATTTACACTATTTACAATAAGAGCAGAAAACAATTGCTAAACATCAGCAATTAGGCAGCAAACACTACACTGTACTCTCAACAGTAATTCAGCACCACGTATCTAACGTGAACAGTAATTAAGCAATTACAAAAGCAAAACAAACATTCGCTCAAGCGAATAGCGAATAAAACGAGTCACCAGAATCAAATCTGAAAACAACTGACTAACTTGTGTTCAAGGCCAGCTATTTATACACGGAAAGAAATGTCCACAATATTCGAGAAAAACCTGGAATATTTTGTTTCATTCCTAACATTACGTAATCCATTCACAAATTCTAGCGATAAGAAAAAAACCACGCGAAAATGTCTTCACGCTTATTAAAGTTAGGGCAAGTGTAAAAACTACAAAGTGTTACAGGGCCGGTATACTAGTGATAAAGGCGATATCTTCAGATACTTTTGCAACATGACGTCAGATAAAACCAAAACTAATGAAAATGATGCAAGGCAGTAAAAACAACAACTATTTACAAGATTTGTAACATTGCCCCCTTCCCAAGGACTGCACGTCCCGGGCAGTACAATCCCCAGAAAGGAAGCAAGGGAAAACTTACAGATACACACATTACATGATGACCAATCATGAACATGATAAACAATAACAATGAGAACATGAAAGAAAGACTAACATTGATAAAGTCATATTACAGACAATTAAAGGCAAAAGTTATTTACAAAATTTACAAACAAATTACCATGGTAGCTTTAGATTTATTTTACGAACTATGGCCATAGTATGGGGCTAGCCGATCATAATGTACAACCCTAGGTTTTGAATGTGATGACTTCTGGATCCTCACTACGACGTCGTTCAGCCGGTGAAGGACTGTGTAGGGTCCATCCCAATGCGACTGCAATTTGGGTGACAGACCTTTACGTCGGATGGGATTCCATAGCCACACCTTGTCACCTTCTTTAAAGTCATGGCCAGTGGACCTTGTGTCGTATCGGGTCTTCATTTTCTCCGTCGCGATGTTGATTCGCTCCCGTGCGAAGTGATGAACGTCCTCCAACCGGGCCTGGAGATCCTGGACGTACTCCTCAGGCGATGAAGGCACATCTGGAGGGAGACCGAAGACGAGATCGCAAGGCAGCCGAAGCTCTCGGCCGAAGAGCATCTGTGATGGGGAATATCCGGTGGTCTCGTGGACAGCACTGCGGTAGGCCAGCAGGAACAGAGGAAGTTTCTTGTCCCAATCCTGTTGATTTTTGGAGACCATAAGCGAGAGATTATTAAGGATTGTCCTGTTGAATCTCTCCACCATGCCGTCCGATTGTGGGTGTAGTGGTGTCGTTCGAGTTTTCTCAATTTTGAGGATTTTACATAGGCCCTTAAACACAGCAGAGATGAAGTTTCTCCCCTGATCGGAGTGGATCTGCAAAGGTGTCCCATATCTCGAGATCCAATGCTGGACTAGAGTCTCTGCTACAGTGGTAGCTTCTTGATCCGGAATGGAATATGCTTCGGGCCATTTGGTGAAATAGTCAATGGAAACGAGGATGTATTTGTTCCCATCAGTAGTTTTTGGTAGAGGACCAAGAATGTCGATCCCGATTCGTTCGAAAGGACCTCCTACGTTGTAAAGATGTAGCTTCCCGCGGCTTCTTCTATTCGGTCCTTTACGGGCAGCACAGGCGTCACAAGAATGACACCACTTCTCCACGTCATCCTTCGCCTTGCTCCAGAAGAAGCGCTCTCGAACCTTGTGGAGGGTTTTCAGGATACCAAAGTGTCCTCCAGTCGGACTACTGTGCAATTCCTTTAGAACGTCTGGAATTCTTGATCTGGGAAGGAGTAACTGCCATTTGAATGCTTTGCCATCGTCAGATTCCCATTTCCGATACAGGACGCCATTTCGCAACTGGAGAGATTTCCATAGAGCCCAGTATCTTTTCGTTGCAGGACTGTAGATAGAAATGTCTTGCCAGCTAGGTCGCCGACTGTCTTTTTCCAAAAACTCTATGATAGGCTTTAGGTCTGGGTCTTCAAGCTGATCTTTTCTAACTTGGTCGTCACTCCATGGATCAGGATCTGAAGATGATGAAGTAGCAGTAACTTGACAGGCAGTAGGGATTGTCGTCCCGTACTGTTTCTCTATTCGGGAGCAATAATGGCAGTTCTCGGAACAAGGTCTTCTTGATAATGCGTCAGCATTACCGTGTGACAAACCTTTTCGGTGCTTAATCTCGATGTCATATTCCTGGAGCCGCTGTATCCACCTGGCTACCTGGCCCTCTGGATTCTTGAAATTCAAAAGCCAAGTTAAAGAGGCATGATCAGTCCGGAGCAGGAATTTACGGCCGTAGAGGTAATGATGGAAATGTTCTACAGCTTTAACTATGGCGAGCAATTCCTTTCTCGTGACACAATAATTTCGCTCCGACTTGGATAAGCATTTGCTCCAGTAGGCGATGACATGTTCGTTACCGTCTATTTCTTGAGATAAAACAGCTCCAACGCTCTCGTGGCTCGCATCAGTGTCAAGTATGAAGGATTTTCCAGGCTGAGGATAAGAGAGGATAGGCGTTGATGTTAAAGCCTCCTTCAGTTGTAGAAATGCATCCTCGCATTCTTTGGACCATTCAAATTTTTGTTTGCTTTCCGTCAGCTTATGCAAAGGTCGTGCAATGTTGGAAAAACCCTTCACAAACTTCCTGTAGTACGTGCAGAGCCCCAGGAAACTTCGCAGCTGATGAACATTTTCGGGGCGGCTCCAATTCTTGACTGCGGATACCTTATCTGGATCTGTTCGTACACCCTCTGAAGAGATAATGTGACCAAGGTAGTTCACCTCACGGCGGAACAGATTACACTTGGACGGGCTTAACTTCAGGTTGACTTCCTTAAGCTTCTGCAGCACCTTCCTAAGATTAGCCAAATGTTCCTCAAAACTGCGTCCTATGATGATGATGTCGTCCAAGTAGACAAGACAGGATTCATAAGAGAGTCCTCGTAGCACTGATTCCATAAGACGCTCGAACGTGGCTGGTGCATTGCAGAGGCCGAAGGGCATCACTTTAAACTGCCACAAGCCTTGTCCGGTTGTAAACGCCGTCTTCTCTCGGTCGTCGGGGTGTATCTCCACCTGCCAGTAGCCGCTCTTTAAATCCAGGGTCGAAAACCACTTGTGTCCGGAAAGGGTGTCCAGAGTGTCATCGATCCGTGGAAGAGGGTAACTGTCCTTCTTGGTGATGTCATTCAGGCGTCGGTAGTCAACACAAAATCTGGTGGAGCCGTCTTTCTTTCGGACCAAGACGATAGGGGATGCCCAAGGACTGGATGAGGGTTCGATGACGTCATTCTCCTGCATCTCTTTTACGAGGATCTCAACCTCTTCCTTCTTGGCGAACGGTAGTCGTCTTGGATGCTGCTTGATAGGGGGATAATCTCCAGTGTCGATCCTATGCTGCGCTAAACTCGTGCGACCAACATCTTCGGGTGTAGATGAAAACACCTGCTTGAAGTCGTCCACCAATTTTTCCGCAGCGTATCTTTGATCCTTCGATAATGCTGCACTCCCAATTAATTTCGAAGTCAAGGATTCGGAAGACACAGTCTCGCAGGAATCAATTCTTCTGATGATGCAGTTTACGGGAGTACAAGTTGCCAACACTTCTCCTTTCTTAATATTCCTCGGTCTTTCACTTACATTGGCGACTCTCACAGGAACTGCATTCCTTGAAAGGTCCACAAGCGTAGAGGCCACCAGTACTCCTTTTGGGCTATTATTCTGGTTAGGATATTCAATGAGGCCGAATTTAAAGCTGTTGTTTTCTTTGATGGTGCCAGGTATTAGTACTTCTGATCTAGAGGGAATCAATAAATCTGTTTGGGCTATTATTTGATGAGCGGATTTTAAGTTATTTTCAGCATTGAAAATTGCTATGTCTTCCCTCATCGAGTGCAGCTCATTATTTTTAAGGTCGATAGAAAAATCAAATTTTCTCAAAAAGTCCAGTCCGAGAATGAAGGGATCTGTAATGTCAGCGACGAATGCCGTGTGATGGTAAGTGGCGCTCCCGAACATTATTTCCAAGTTCACTTTTCCTTCAATCTCGATTTTGTCACCTGTCACAGTTTGGAGAGTAACGCAGGGCGGCGTCCATAAGATCTTGAGTCCAAATTGACGAGCCACATCAGTCTTAATAATGGTAACGTTGGCTCCTGTGTCCACAATCATTTCGCAGGGAAACCCATTCACATAAGCGTAAATGAAGAGTCCGTTGCAGCCGCCACTTCTTGGGGAAATCTGGAAAACTTTGGGAGACTTCTTTTCTTGGCGAGCTACGCAGTTCTTTCGTACGTGGCCCTCACCGCCACATTTCCAGCACTTCAGTGGTTGTCTACTTTGGTCTTTACGAGCCGTAATCTTCTTCAGGATCTCTTTGACCTGTCGCTCAATTTCCGAGAGACGAGTCGAATTCGAATCCGGGGCACTCACTTCCACGCTCCTGATTGAATGGCGATCCTTGCGGGATGTTTGCTGTGCAGCCTCGAACTTCATTGCGTAGACTAGACCAGATTTAAGATCTTTAATGTCCGCCATCCGGAGAGCCGTCTGAATTTCTGGATTTCGCACTCCGTCTATGAAGTAGTTCAGCGCCAGGTTATCGCGAACATCCGAAGGACAGTTCGAGAAGGCGAGATGGGAAAGCCTCTCGACGTCTGCTGCAAAAACTTGCAAAGTCTCTCCGGCCCTCTGCAGTCGGGATTTCAGCTGGAGTTGGCTTATTTCTTTTTGGCATACTTCGCCAAAGCGAAGCTCCAGGGCCGATGATAAGGCTTCGAAGTCACGGATCTTGTCCTCTGGGAAGGTCTGTAGTATGTCAGCTGCATTCCCTCTCAGCGAGGCTGCAAGGTGACAGGCTTTCGTGAAAGAGTCCCAGGAATTTGCTTCTGCAACGATGAGGAACTGCTTCTTGTAAATATTCCACGAGGTCTTCCCGTCAAACGTAGCCATTTTGATGGATGGACGAGAAGTTCCAGCTGCAGCTACACAGTCACTTGAGTTGTTGGAGGATGCTGATAACTTTGATTCAAGTTCTTTAATTTTCTTTTCCACATGGTTTTCTACTGTGGTGATTCGATTCTCAACGCTGTCAACTTTTTCTTCTATAGCCTCCACTTTATTTTCCATATTGGCAAATTTATTTTCCACCAAACTTTTCATCGACGTTAGATCGCACTTAATTTCTTCTTGACTTGAAGTTATGCTCGCGGTTAAATCACTCTTTAATTGTCCTTGATTAGTAGCCAGATTCGCCATATCATTCTTGATTTCTTCTTGACTTGAAGTTATGCTAGCTGTTAAATCACTCTTTAATTGTTCTTGATTAGTAGCCAGATCATTTTTTAATTGTTCTTGATTAGTAGCCATAATCGCCATATCATTCTTTAATTGTTCTTGATTCGCAGTCATGTCACTTTTAACAGCGTTGATAGCATCAAGGAGTTTTTGTAGTTGTTCCTCCATTGCTCGAGTAATCACCATAAAATTCTGAAGTCAAAAAGTCCTTAGGAAGAAAAGTCCGAATTCACAGGTAATTCCAAGAAAGTCCTTGAAGATGCCCCACGTTGGGCGCCAAAATTGTAACGAGTCCGTAGCACCTTCAACTTTCTTCAAATGAGCATTCCAATCTTGAGGAAGTAACTATAAATTTATTTACAAGTATTTACACTATTTACAATAAGAGCAGAAAACAATTGCTAAACATCAGCAATTAGGCAGCAAACACTACACTGTACTCTCAACAGTAATTCAGCACCACGTATCTAACGTGAACAGTAATTAAGCAATTACAAAAGCAAAACAAACATTCGCCCAAGCGAATAGCGAATAAAACGAGTCACCAGAATCAAATCTGAAAACAACTGACTAACTTGTGTTCAAGGCCAGCTATTTATACACGGAAAGAAATGTCCACAATATTCGAGAAAAACCTGGAATATTTTGTTTCATTCCTAACATTACGTAATCCATTCACAAATTCTAGCGATAAGAAAAAAACCACGCGAAAATGTCTTCACGCTTATTAAAGTTAGGGCAAGTGTAAAAACTACAAAGTGTTACAGGGCCGGTATACTAGTGATAAAGGCGATATCTTCAGATACTTTTGCAACATGACGTCAGATAAAACCAAAACTAATGAAAATGATGCAAGGCAGTAAAAACAACAACTATTTACAAGATTTGTAACATTACTTTGAAAATATTTTTTTTCTCTTGCCCAAAGCGACGCCTAGAGATGGAATCCGATTTATTTAATAAAGACAGTACTGGAAACTTTTAATGTCTAATTCAAGTAAAGTAAGTTCATAAAACCTTCAATTTTACATTCCAATCTTTCATGAGGGCAAAGTTTCTTCAAACCTGTCACTAAATAAAGACCTCCCACGTCCAGCACATTGAATAGAAACACACACAAGATAAAAATCACTAGGTAGGGTACAAATGCTTCAGACGGAATTGTACATTTTTTTCCTCTTTATCCAAAGGATTCATATCTGCTTTATAACTTAATCATAGACTTCAACACAACTTTCTTTTCTTCTTTCTTGTGGCTTTCTGAAGCAATTGTTCATATAGAGCTCCAGATGTTGAAACGACCAATTGTTGCGAGATGATGGCTGCGACAGGTAGAATCCTGGGAAGCTGTAATTGCGGTTTGTGGGGATGGGGGACGGGAAATAAAATATCTGTCTTTGAAGCACCATCAGATGAAAACAATGTATGCTACAAAAAAAAAAAAAAAATGATGTAATTAAGGGCATAATCTAAGTGATTACTTATTACGTAGAATTTTTTGAAACTCACTGGAATTACCACCCATTAATAGAATGGTAACTGGCATTGGTAGCGCCTTCAGTAAGTAGCTTTGTCATAAGAGTTATAGACATAATGCTGTATCGGGTATATGGTATTTGAGTAATTCTTTAGTATGGTATTTGAGTAATTCTTGCTGTTTTTTGTCTCAAAGTTCGTAACTTTTTGCGAGCATTTTTCTAAGGTAAAGTGGAAAACACTTTACCTTAGAAAAGTGTTTTCTATTTATTTTATTTGTACTATTTATTTTTTACCTTTGAAGAAAAAAAATAACAGGCATTTCAAAAATGGCATTGCCATCTATCCAGAGTCCCTAATCAGAATATCTGTATTTGGTGGTCTGCCTAGACAGCAAATCAGAAACTGAAATATATCTCTAAACTGGATTTTCAATATGCTTAAAGTCTTCTAATTTAAAATGAAGTTTCTTTTATTGTTTGATTGCATGTGCAATATTAGAACATTACATCGTTGTTCTCGGTTTCAGAGAAAATTTTTCATATGATGGTACTGTCCGTTTTCGAACTCTGCGTCTGGCAGTCAAGAACCCATTTCAAAAAGGGGTGACAGGTTAAGGAGAAGCAATTGCCGGAGCTTTCAGTTTTATTCGCTTCTTACTTCCAAATGTTACTTTGCATTTATCCCCTATTTTTTGAAAATCAAAAGAGACCTTAGGCATGCGCAAATGCGAGGAAGGTCGTAAGATAAAATATTCGACAGTATTCATCATGTTCATAAAATAAATCCCTCGTAAACTTTTGAATTTTCCCGTTATACGTGTAAAGAAGTAACTGGAAAGAAGCGCAAATTCAATGCCAAATTAAATTACAGGAATCTTATCGTGTGTGGGTTGCATAGTTAATTGTAAATTGGGAATTTTACTTGACTTAACAAGTTAAGGAATGGTTTATTAGGAAAACTCAAACGCCTACGGAAATCACAAGTGTAAATATGAAATGTTGATTAGATTATATATGAAGCTTATCCTGTGTGGATTTAATGCTTGAGCTTAGAACTTTACGTGGCGTAAGAAGTAAGTGAATGATTTAATAGCAAAATTCGAGCACCTACTGGAATTAAGTGTAAAGGCAATTAAAATCGCATGAATCTTATCGTGTGTTGGTTTTATACTTGAACTGTAAGTTGAGAAATGTACATGACGCAAGAAGTAAGTGACTGATTTAATCTCAAAATTCAGGTAACGAAACGATAGAGGCACAGCCCAAAATGATTTCTGAAACACATTTTGGTGTATTTCTTTGAAGATGAATTATGACAAAGCTCATTTGAGATTGAAAAAAAAAAAAAGCTAAAACCAAAATGACTCGAATCTTGCGTGGTGACTTTCGCCGAAGATGATGCGGTGCATTTTAAATCTTAAAACAAATATTTCCTGCTGCTTATGAAGATCAAGGACCGTGTCAGATGGTTATCTCCAAGACGGGATATCTGTCTTCGGGACTTATCTGATGCGTCTGTCGTTAGTTGAAACAGGTGGGAGGGTTTCAAACAAATGGTTGTTTTTCCGCTGGAGTAGGTAGGATTTTTTTTTTTTTTTTGTAAATTCAGACATTAGGCCACTTAATTTTCAACCTTTCCCTTCACGACCTGCGTTTTATAGTTTTAAAATGCGGCGGTATATGCTAATGTCAAAACGCATTTAAAGCAAGTGTTACGGGCATATGACCGTAATTGAAGGGCTTGGAGGATGAAGGGGCTATGTTACCTTTTAAAAAATGAATACTCTGTAGAATGGTAAGCAATGGATACAGGTAAGCAAATAAAATTTGGTACATCAAACAGTAGATGTCAATAGACCAATTTCATACGCCAGGGCTGCCCACAGGGGGAGATTATGGCGCAAGTTGCTTCATCAAAAAAAATTTTTTTTTTTTGGGGGGGGGGATTTTTTAAAACTAATTTATTTAATTATTTATTAATTTATTTTTTCATTTAAATTATTCATTAATTTATTTTTTTAATTTAAATTATTTATTAATTTATTTTTTTAATTTAAATTTTTTTTATTAATTAATTTTTTTAATTTAAATTATTTCTTTCTTCCCTTTTTTTTAATTTGTTCATTTATTATTATTTTTTTTGTGTGCGTGTGTGTATGCTTGGAATGTTTGGAAGGGAAAAAAAGCGATTCTATTCTGCCCATAGTTCGAACTTTAAAAAAATGAAAAATGTATGAAAAATAATAGTTATAATTAAAAAAAATAAATAATATTTAAAAAATAAATAACATTAAAAAAATAAATAATACTTAAAAAATAAATAATATTAAAAAATAGATAATATTAAAAAAATAAATAATGATAAAAAAAATAAATATTTTTAAAACAATTTTTTTGATTAAAAAAATTAATAAGATTAAAAAAATAAATAAATAAGATTTGAAAAAATAAATAAAATAAAGAAAAGGGGTAAAAATAAAAAGCAGGAAGAGAGAGAGGCTTTAGAGAGAGAGACTGCTAGAGAAACTTTAAAATTAACGTGCCAAAAACTATAGTCAATTTAGAGGAGAAGGAAAAAGTAAGTTACAATCCTTCGAAATTTTTTCGAATTTGAAGTCTTAAAAACATCTTTCGTGAAATTAGGAAGATGGGGGGAGGGGGGAGGGTCTCGAGGAAAATTTTCAAAATTATATGCCAAAAAAAGGTTTTTTTTATTCTTGTCACAAGGGTTCGTGTTCGCCCTTGTGGGAGAGGATTAAGCCCTTTAGTTCCCTCCGTGGGTGTGCCACTATGCGTTAAAATGATTTTTAAATATTGTAAGAAAAAAAAAAATAGAACAATATTAGAATCTCATTACTGTGAACTGATTGGGGATACAGGTCTTTCAAATAAGTGCAAGTACGGATAACACGAAATAACCTATATATTGAGCCAAAATGTATATAAACAAACTACTGTACAATTAAATTCTCATTTTGAATTCAAGAGAATGAAATGTAAAACTGCACAAGTGAAAATTAAGTTGCGTAATATATCACTTTACGAGCCAATAGAAATACATTTTTGTTCAAACTCCTCATTTATTTTACAGTATGAGCATTTGGGCGTCCGGATTAAGCGAAGTTCAGTTTAATGAGGTCTGGATTAAAGAGGGTTTGCTAAAGAAAAACAAAAAGATTGGTATACAGTTTGGATTGAATTGTATTTTGAATTAACTCAGTACTTTGCCGTGCTAAGCGCAAAAGAGGTATCTGCAGTCGAGCTCAAACTGAGATATTTCTCTTTGAATTTTTGCGCCGCCATGTATTTGGTGCAAATGAAAGTTTCTCAAAAATTTTTCTCTATCTCTTCTCTTCTCTACTAATAATAAAGCTGAAAGTTTTTCTCTCTTTCTTTCTATCTTTCCTTCTGTCTTTCTTTCTGTCTTTCCTTCTGTCTGTCTGTTACGCGCGTAGCGCCAAAACCGTTCGGTCGATTTTCATGCCACTTGGTACAAAATTAGTTTGTAGCATGCAGTTTTGCACCTCGAAGCGATTTTTCGAAAATTCCATTTCGTTCTTTTTCTATTCGAATTCTTAGTGGAAATTCGATAAAATGGGGAAGAAATATTTCACACACATTTTCAAGTCTTATGTCATTCAAAAGCTTGGAATTTTCTGCACAAAATGAAGTTTTTTCGAAGTTTCTACGATCATCAGGAGAGCTGTAACAATTGTTTTTAGAATCCCGAAATTCAAGGCTTACCTTCAGTAAAGCAAGCCAAACGATTCTAAAATGGTTGAGCTCTAGAATAAAATTTGTTTGGAAAGAGAGATAAAATGAATTATTTTATCAACGGAAATCAACTTTTCATGTTCTTACTATGGTTACGTGTTCATACTTATTTTTGTTTCGTTCTTTTTCCAGGGTTGCCAGCGTCAATCTTCGTAGGCTACGGCCAGACGTAGTATTTTTAATTCTACGGTAGTATTTTTTCGGCCCAAATAAAGAGCGTAGTATTTTCTGGCAACCCTGTTTCCAATATACTAATGACTTAATTAAAAGATTTGGCGGATTTTTTTTTTTTTTTCTTCATTTTCATAGATTTCGCATTTCAGCAACATTGATTTTGGCAACGTTTGGAAACAGTAGTATTTTGTAATATTTTTTTTTAGAGGAGGCGTAGTATTTTTTTGTTCCAATTCTCTGGCAACCGTATCTTTTTCTGGTGAAGATGCTTTGGGACCCTGCTTGGCGCGTTTTCAAAAAGTCAACTACGCAAAATAGCTAAGGTTACCACGCTTGGCGCGCCTATCGTTAATTTAGCGAGAAAAGGGTACCTAAAGCACAGATTAACGAAATATCGTATCAATTGCGATATTGCATCGTTTTTTTAAAGTGTTTCATTTCGGAAAATGTATTGTTTTGTTTTTTAAGCTAGGAAAGAAAACTTTCTTCTTCTTTTAAACTTTGGTAAGATTTCTGTTGGTTCCAGTTATCAACAAAATTGTTCTTATTTTCTCTTTTGGCTTATTTTTGTCCATCTCCTTTGGGGTTGCATTCGAATGTTCCAAGGGGGTGTTTTACCCATTTATTGGGTAAATCAGTGTTTTCAATGCAAGGTGATATGAATTGGTTAACAAAAGTGATATGAATTGGCGCGACCACTTGGCGATATATTGCCAAGCTTTTGATCGCCAAGTATTTGACGCCAAATTGGAAATTTTTTTTTTTCTTGATTAAGGTTCAATTTGGCGCTGTTGGCGATATTTTGCGAAGAATCCACTGAATGATGTTAAAATCGACGATATTTAGGAGATTAATCATTGTAAAACATTTTTTTGCATTGTTTCGTAGCAAACTAGGGATACAAATGTTTGAATTGTTATCTTGCTCACTCCGAGCACTATTTTAGCACTTAAGGCATCTACTAAGAAATTTACACGTAAAATTAAGTAGTGTGGGGTCCATATCAGATCTTTATATCACTTTGAAGGAATTATAGTTGAATAAAACTAAAATAGAGCATTTTTTCTGCTATATCAATTATTTTACAAATGAACTTTTAATTTTATACCACGGGCAAAGCCGTGCGGGTACCGCTAGTAAAGAATATTTCTCGTTCTGAAATGACCAATGGTCATTTCAGAACGAATTGAAGCATTCATTGCTTTGAAGCTGTATGGTATTGAATTCATTGAAGCTGTATGGTCATTGACCATACAGCTTCATATTTGAGTAAAACAAGTCTCAAAGAACCACCTAGTGATCATAACTCAATTTTGATAAAAAGTGTAGATATAACTTTTGCGCTTAGCACGGCAGTACTGTGGGAAAAATCTCTACTCACTTGTTCAGCCAGTCAGGAACTTGGGTTGAATTGACACAGTGAACACTTGATTAAAACTTGTGTGAATGTTTTTTTTTTTAAACGTTGAAAAGTATATTTAATCGTGGGAAAAATGTACGTTCAATTTTTAAATGGTTAATTGAGGAACCTTTATAAAGTATTATATAAGAATGATTCTATCTTTGTTTAGTTTTGTTTTTCAATCAGTTTTAATATTTCGTTTTGGAGTTTTATGTTGGAAGAATGATTAAACGTAACTCAGTAAAAAAAATGAAGTTGATTTGTTTTTCGCATCTTGATATACTTAAATACTGAGGAAAAAGTGTTTGAATTTGAAATCATCTCATTAAAGGAATATTAAAAGTTAAAATTTAATGAAGCATATCATCGAAACATTTTACAGAATGTAAAAAGAGTTGCGTAATTGTGATACTAATTTTATCATCTTGGGAACTGTTTTTCATTTTTCTCATAAAATTTGTTATGTTTAGATTTTGACTAAGTATGGCGATCAGCATAAATGACCGGTAAAACAATTCATTTAGTTTTATGCAAGGCCGTATGCAAGGGGGTGGTTTTTAGGGTTCAAACCCCATCCGAAATTTCTCAAAACTGTTTTGCAATTTGCTTCTCTATACTTTTTGTCAAAAAAAAAAAATGTTATTATTATTTATTTTTAAATCTCACTAAATTAGTATTTTTTAAAAATTGTACAAACTCAGTGCTGTATCTGTAATATTTATTTTCATTGTAGTTATTGCTGAAAAATCCCGCGAACACCTACAGCTTGAACTTTGCACGCATTTTACTTAAAGTTTTAATTTTCTTACATCTCTTTACTTCCTAGCGCCTCAAAAAGAGTCAAAACATGTGTATTTAAGAAGCAAATATTCCTTTTAATTTGCGTACATGAGTACGTACCAGAGGCGTATTTGGACGCAAGGCCGCCCTGGGCTTTTAAAACTGCCCCCCCCCCCTTGAGGTGTTGAATTTCAAAGTTGTTAAAAAAAAACTTTTTTATTTACTTGACATAAAATGTATTTTCGAGGTAAACCGTGCAAAGCCCGGCATCACAGCTAGTTAAACATGAAATTGGTTGGTTGTTAACAACCAGCCAATTGGTAAAAATTCGTCTTTTGGGAATTTCAACTTTTACTACTACAAATCTGCTCTTACATTTTTATAAATCAACAACGAGGGAAACGAGAATATTTTGTTGGATCAATGTTAAGTCTATGGAACAGAATTCGTTTTTAACGAGCAAGACCCGGTTTTAACGAACAATTTTTTCTGTCTTGCAGTCTTTTTTTCTCATCTTTCTAGTCTTATTCTTGTCTTATCTTCTTTTCTTTTTTTTCCCCTGCGGTTCAATACTTTTGTATGAAAAATTCCACCAGCATTCCAGCGTTATTAAATAAAGAACAGTATTTAATTCAATTAATTAATGTAATTTTCGCGGCCGATCCGCCCTGCTGTCTATAAAAAAAAAAGAAAAAAAAAAGTCTTCACTTTGCATGGAAAAAGTGCCGCCCTGGGCTATAGCCCATTAAGCCCATACGTAAATACGGCACTATTACATGCACTAATTCTTTTGAGTTATTAAAAAACCATCGATTTTTAATAGGAGTAAAAGGAAGTCATGTAGGGTTTATACGTCAGATTTTATTTATTTATTTACTAACTGCTAGAGCAGCTAGATTAGCTTCCTGCGGCATGTTGATGCGGCACTTTTATCTCATTCTGATGTTATATTATCTCTATATATAAATATGACGGGGTTTGTTTGTTTGTACGTTTGTGACCAATGGCTAGAAGCCCCCACAGCACCTACAGACCTGAAACTTGGCACAAAGTTCGAACGCATCCCCATGAACTGCACCTCGAAGGTCGAACTCTGAGTTTCGAATTAGTTATTTTTAAATTAATTACTTAGTCTCATTTTCGGTGTATTCCGCCTAATTGAGGGGGAAAACTTTATTTTCCCCATTAAATACATTAACTTTTGCATTGATCATGTTAATGCTCTTAAAGCAGCACCCAACTGACCCGTTCTTTATTTTTTTTTGTTCCAAGAGAAATCATTAGAATATCGAAATGAAATAATAAATATTCTTTTTAGCAATGGGGGGGGAGGGGTGTCTCAAGAAATGCGTTTGCTGAAACCCTCCCTGAAACGAAAGTCTGGTTACTGCCGTGGTTCTATGTCTTAAAACGTAAGCACATGTTACGACCCACTGAATCAACTAATAACGTGTCGTATCTCCTTAAGAAATGAGTAATTAGACACTTGATTTGTACCAACCCCTTAATTAAAATGCATTAAAAATAAACGTTAGTGACGTTCTCTGTAAGTTCTTTTTCGGAAAACAAAAACTTGCAATATGTTTCAGAATATTAATCAGTAAAAAGATCCTATTTCCTTCTAAGTGGGAAAAAACATGGAATGAAACAACAAAAGCAGAAAAAAACAAATGATCAGAGTTTAGATTTTTTCTTTAACTCGTGTTGAAAATGATATATGAGCGATAGATTACTAATCAGAATTATACTGCAGCGTTTGATGTCTCATTTTACAGCTAAATTAATTAAAATAATTGACTCATTTTGTTAAATATGAACTTTAAGTTTGAATCTGACATCATGATTTAGAACTTCCATTAAAAATTCGATCCTGCTATGTAATTACGCAAATCACCTTAATTTATTTAATTTTTTGATGTAAGTAATTTAAGTAATTGTGAAGTTTGAAAATAATATTAATGAAGAGAAAAGAAAAGAAATGTTACTAACACAAGACTGAGAGTACTAATTAAATTTCTGGAAAAAAAAAGGATGTGTGTGCGTGTGTGATTGAATTTTTCCGGACTGGAATGTGAATTTTTTAAAAAGAAATACTAATTCCCTTAATTTGTGCGTCGTGAAGTTATTTGCTGTAGTTGGTTAAGTTTTGTAGCCATCGAAATACTTCAGCGTGTTGAAAAAAATATTGCTGATTCATAACAAATTTATTTCAGTTTAAATATACTTTCTTAGAATTGCCAGTTACTTTTTTTTCTGAAAAAGCTTGGGTGGATGTTTTTAATTAAGGTTCTTCCTTAATGCCTGATACACTGAAGTGACAAAAGTCATGGGATACCTCTTAATATCGTGTCGGCCCTCCTTTTGCCCGGCGAAGTGCAACAACTCGACGTGGCATGGACTCAACAAGTCGTTGGAAGTCTTCTGCAGGAATATTGAGCCATGCTGTCTCGATAGACGTCCATAATTGTGAAAGCGTTGATGGGGCAGGATTTTGGGCACGAACAGACCTCTCGATGGTGTCCCATAAATGCTCAATGGGATTCATGTCGGGCGATCTAGGTGGCCAAATCATTCGTTGGAATTGTCCAGAATTTTCTTCAAACCAATTGCGAACAGTTGTGGCCCGGTGACATGGCGCATTGTCATCCATAAAAATCCCATCGTTGTTTGGGTACATGAAGTCCATGAATGGCTGCAAGTGATCTCCAAGTAGCTGCACATAAGCATTTCCAGTCAATGTTCGGTCCAGTCGCACTAGAGGACCAAGTCCATGCCATGAAAAAACAGCCCACACCATTACGGAGCCACCACCAGCTTGAACAGTGCCTTGCTGACAGTTTGGGTCCATGGCTTCGTGGGGTCTGCGCCACACTCGAACCCTACCATCGGCTCTTACCAGCTGAAATCGTGACTCATCGGACCAGGCCACGGTTTTCCATTCATCTAGGGACCAACCGATATGCTCACATGCCCACGAGAGTCGCTGCAAGCGATGTCGTTCTGTCAGTAAAGGCACTCGAGTCGGTCTTCTGCTGGAATAGCCCAAGAAATCCAAATTTCTCCGCACAGTTCTAGCAGACACGTCCATTGTACGTCCCACATTGATTTCTACGGTGATTTGACGCAGTGTTGCTTGTCTGTTAGAATTTACGACTCTTTGCAGAC
Source organism: Uloborus plumipes (assembly GCA_038373865.1). Lineage (NCBI taxonomy): Eukaryota > Metazoa > Arthropoda > Arachnida > Araneae > Uloboridae > Uloborus > Uloborus plumipes. Next base: position 73,829 of record JAXGGA010002990.1, read on the forward strand.
GTCGCCGGTCTCGATCTTTAAGTGCAGGCGGTCGACCACTGCGCTGTCCATGGTGGGATGTTATGCCTGAAATTTCATACTCTCGGCACACTCTTGACACAGTGGATCTGGGAATGTTGAATTCTCTAACGATTTCCGAAATGGCATGACCCATGCGTCTAGCTCCAACTAACATTCCGCGTTCAAAGTCTGTTAATTCACGTCGTGCGGTCATCATCACGTTAAAACCTCTTCACATGAATAACTTGAACAGAAATGAAAGCTCTGTAAAAGCACTGCGCATTTATACCTGTTCTATGCGATGCTACTGCCATCTGAAAATTTGCATATTGCTATCCCATGACTTTTGTCACTTCAGTGTATAATTACTTACATATAAGAACAAATTATTTTGAATCATGCGTGTTTTATTTTAATATGCGTATTATTATTTAATTAGTATGTTGTGGCCATCACGGAAATGTCTTCAATATCCTTCTTTGAATCATCGTGTCTTACAATAAAATAGCAACTAATAAGTTTTCCTTTATTGGTGGCGTTTCGAATTTGATTAATATGCCTAGCAAATTGGCAAGATATACTGTCTTAGCGGAATTTGTAATTTATGCATAAATCCATAATGCAGTAATGACAGCAATATAATTGCTCTTTCAAATTCTAATAAACTAATGCCCTCATTGTAAAAAAAAAAAATATACGCAATTGAATACGCTATCTTGCGGTGATTTAAGAAACTACAGAAAGAGGTAAAAAGCATTCCGTTCTACGGTTTTAATTTGTGATAAAATATAGGCTTCAGATTATTTGTGGTGCAATGTAATTTCAGACGAATAGAAAAAAAAATCATATAAACACCATTAACAATCATCAGTCCCTAAGTTTAAAAGCAGGTTAATGCATTTACGCACAAGTTACGGCATTTGTTTTATTTCTTTCAGCGGACACTAGCCAGAGCAGTGGCCGGAAGTAGCGCGCTACAAGTAGCGAAACTACTGTAGTAGCTACATTTTTTAGTAGTTGGTAGTGTAGCGCACTACTTTTTTAAAAAAGTAGAATAGTGAGTAGCGCGATGAATAAAATGGTAGTTTGTAGCGATTTCTGAAAACTGCTTTTAAATTAAAAAAAAATAATAAATGAAAAAAATTTAAAAAAGAAAAAGAGAACGTAGGAAAAAAACAAGGTGGTTCTTGTGGCGAATATTCGTAAAAATTGTAAAAAAAATCTAAAAAGGACACATTTTAGCAAAAAAAAAAAAAAAAAAAGGAACAAAAAGGAAAAGTAACAAATAAATTCAGAGACAATTCCTATTTCTATTCCATATTCGAATGAGGTAATTTCTTAATCTAAACCACTTTTCGATTTTTTTCGGTCCATCCTCAAACGGTGTATTCTTTTTATTTATTTATTTTTTAAAAAGTAGCGAAGTAGCAACTACATTTCAAAAGTAGTGTAGCTCGCTACATTAAAAAAAAAGTAGTTGTAACTGTAGTTAACTACATTTATAAGAAAGTAGTTGTAGTTGTAGTTCGCTAAGAAAAATATGTAGTTTTTCCAACCACTGAGCCAGAGACTTCAGCGCCTCTTATAGTTTATTGAAATTGCCAATTTTGATGCGAAATTAGAATCACGAGGAACAATTTTATTTTTATAAGCCTTGCCAAAATCAATTGCAAGTATGTCTTCCGTTCCTTAGATTTATAAGGTGTCCCGTGTTTGGAAAAATTAAGTGGTTACTAAATTACATATCCCAGTTGGAAAGTTTCGAAATGACGGGCGTGGAAAAATATTGTGATTCAGTGACTTCAAATTCTTTAATTTTTTTCTAGCGTATTTTTAGAGACAGCAAAATTATCACTTTTTTTTTTTATCATATTTTGTTTTTGTACAAACTCCGAGTTTAGCTTCTTATACAAGTTGTTCTCCGAAAGTTAAAATAAACTTTTGATGAATTTCGTGACAGATCTACAATGCGATTGAACCAAATATGCTAAGCATCTTTTTGCTTTTTCAGTGCCTTTCTTACTCGCTCGCCGAAATCACGCCCTCAGGTAAACTCAGTTAAATGATTTATCAAGCCCAATACATTAAAAAAAAGTTTTCATCCAATAGCTTTCTCGATCTCGTTAAACACGTTCTCAATCGAAGTTTCTCATTTTTATGTGAGATACACTACATACTTAGAAATCCCGCCACGAAATCGCATGACGTCACCTAATGATGTCACAGCGAAACAAACTTTTTGAGACGGAAACTCACACCTGAGGTCGCCGCTAGGTTCTCCGTTCAACTTCACTACAGCTGCCACGATAGTTTCGAATTGAATCGTCTGCTGTTATAACACAAAAAAACGCCGCTCAAATATCAGAATCATAATGCAGAATTATTTGATTCGGACTTAGTCCTTCTCTTCACTTCACGTCTTGACATTGATGGTTGAGCGATAAAATAATATAGTGAAGCTCATAAGAATTCTGCATCTTCCATTGCAAAGTTACCGCAGAAAGTTGAGGAAGTGAAAGATAAAAAATTTCTGTGTAGGGCGGCATGAAGTTTGTTGCTGTTGGTAGTCTGTGGGCTTTCCAAAGACCGTTGACCTTCCTGGTACTTTTATCGACTTTGTCGTCTTCTCTTAAAACTGAAGGTAAGAGATTCAATTTTTTATGGTTCGCCTTTTAAATATTTCGAAATGCAGATATTGCCGTGAAAGAAAAGAGGAAAAATTGCTAGGCATAAAATTTTAAACATTTTGATTGTTTCAAAAGTTATGATACCAAATGAATCTGTGACACTTTGCATTGTTAATATTATTGATACAGCATTGATTTGCATCAAATTTTCCCTGTGATTAACAAATGATGACTGACACACTTTCATGATTTAGTCAATCTGAAAATGTTTTAAAAGCGGTTTTTTTAAAGTCGTGGTTGGGGCTTTGTTTCGCGTTTTACGGGAGATAAAGTTCAATTGTTCTAATTGTAGTTTCTAGCCATAGCGTGGTAAAACAAACCGACAGTTTGCAAGGATATGTTTTATTCAAGACAACAACATTGTTTATGGTATTTTCAGAGAATATACTGTTTCTTAAAAAAAAAAAAACCTTTTAGGGCAGAAAATAATTTCAAAGCATATATTGCTTAATTTTGTTAAAAATTAAAGCACGGAGAATTAGCACCCGCCCAGGAATAGTATAATGCTTTTGTTATTTTTTACGGTTTAAGAGTTAGAGGGAAAAAAAACTTAAGATTAGAGATCGAAAAAACTTAAGATTATTTGTTTTCTCCGATTCTTTGGTCTCACGTTAAATCTTTGGCTTGACGTCATGTGCAGTGAAAAAAGAAAAATATCCAAAATACTGTTTTTACTTGACGGTAATGATTTGTTTAAGCAGGATTAGTCATTAAATTACTCTTATGGGGTGTTGTCTTTATTTGATAAATTTCTTACAAATCACTGATAATCAACGATGTTAGATTTTTGAAAATGACAATTTGAGAGCTAAGAAAAAACTTCGCGAAATATTTTTGTAGATTTTTTACCCTCATCGCTTCTTTTTTTTTTATAGATTTTAAACGAAAATAAGTAAGAATATTGAAGAAAATTTTTTGCTCTTGGTATTACTGTAGCTAACTCGTGATGAAGTTTAAGGATATTTTCCTCACATGTCAGACAGAAATCAATTCATGCCGTACGATACAATGCAGCTATTTATTCAAAATTTTCAGAACTTAATTTATAATTAGAATCAATAGTCAAAATCAGAATTCTCGTAGAATTTTTAAATATAAAGTGAGTGTAGCAATTTTTAGATAGTAAAATGTACAACAAGGGCAGATACAGAAGTTTCTTAAGGGAGGGGCGGTTAATTTTTATTTCTTACTTTTTACTATGTATACTGGTTTGTAAATATTGATTACATAAGTTTTGGATTTAAATTTCGAAACATTTCCTAAGGAAAGCCCAAATTTCTTTGCTTCAACATCATTATAACTCGTTTAAAATTAAATTTTTTGAACTTATCAGTTTTGAAAATTTACATGTGGAGAGTCTCTCAAGGGAAGGGCGATCGCCCTCATCGCCCCTCCCTTGTATCCGCCCCTGATGTGCAAAGAGATGTCATAGCATTAAAATTTCAGCTCTTAATAAGACAATTTGAAACGTCTTTTGAATTCAATAATTCAATAACTTTAGATTTGCAAATAAAGCCTTTCATTTTGAATTCTTTCTGTTCCATTCTTTATCTAGGCGGTCAATCTTACTTTAATGATCTACTCTTTATTCAACAAACCTCTTTGGATTATTATTATGATAACTGTAATCACACTATTTAATTCAATCAATTCAAATTAATTATGAGACAAAATTAAAAAAACAGTTTGACAATTCATCTTAGCCGTTTAGTGCTAATGACATTTAGATAGCGTGTGACAAGTTCCTGTTTCAAGCACGCCAGACATATTTATATAACTTCTGTCTATTTGCTATGCTTTTAGTTTACTTTTCCTGCAAAATACTAAACAAAATAAAAAAAAAATACGTATTAACATTGTTCATAAAATATAATTAGTTTACTAAATAAAATTAAAATATAAATTAAAAATATATTTAGTTTATGAATAAATTGAAACGAATAAAAATCTGTAATAAGAATAAAAAGTAAGATTAGAAAAAGCTTTTGTAGGTCTGTTTAGGCTGTTTGTCAATCAATCCGATTAACTTTCTTCCACTTCCCCAAAGAATTTGTGAAATGATCATTTGACTCGGATAGAGCATTATTCCTTCGTGTTTGTCTCGAGTGCGCATACATTTGTTTCTTTTTCGGTTTGGGATTCCCCCCCCCCTCCACTTTTGAGCAGTTTAAAACATAGCCATCAAGCCCTATTGAGAATTTTCGTTCAGTAATTCTTGATAACAAAGGTTAATATTTAGATTTCTGAGAGCTTTATCACAAAGAACTTTTGATGTAGCGCATGACAAAGTAAAGAAATTTGCTAATAATTTAGTTTGCTTTCGAACACTTCAAAGAAATTAACCTCTTTTTAAGAGTGAAATTCAATGCATTTTACTAAAGTAAATTACACTTTTGAACTAATAACTAAAGAACCAATTTTTATTACAATGTTTTCTTACACCAACGTTTAAACGCGTTTCAAACATTCATGATAGTTATCAATACAATGTTTTGCTCCTTGAGGGGGGCGGGGGGGGGTGAAAAAGTAAACGATGGGGATCATCATTATTCTTCGACTAATCACTGATGCACTTACGTAATAAAGCACGAATTTAGAACATTTTAACGATCAAATAAAAGTTCCCTGAACGAGTGCAAATTGCTTGAGTGCAAATGTATGTATGCTTGAATGTATGCAAATGTGTATTGCTTTGAGTGCAAATAATTTTTGTGACGCAAATATTTTATTTGTAGATTTTTATTCCGTATCTTTAAAATTATTTAAATAGTTTTAGTACTAATATATATCAGGGTCACTGAAGGGGACAAGTAATTAGAAAGCAAAATCTTAACTCCCACTACAAGCACTTAATTGCGGAAAAATAAGTTAAAGAGAGTCCTATACTGCCGTGCTAAGCATAAAAGTGGTATCTGTAGACAGTCTTAACCTGAGATATTGCTATGTGTTTAAAAGTTGTGCGTCTCCGTGTATTTATTGAGGGGATACTTTTTCAGATTTTTAAAAAAAATATTTCCCCTTTTCAAATAACCATAAAACATCCCATTTGCATAAAATAAGTTACAAAGAACTACCTCGCTACAGTAACTGATATTTTTTTTAAAGTGCAGACACGACTTTTGTGATTAGTACGGCAGTCTTTAAAATTTTGCTTAGCACTAAAATAGCCCGAATTCTGTTTAGTTGATAAAAAGTCACATAACATTGAAAATAAGTGCAGCTATTCAGTTCTCCTGGGCTCCCATGCAAATTGCGCCTTACCTACTATTGCTTTATACCGTAATTTACTAATGATTGTTTCTATACATGTGACAAGTACTCGCAGATTACTTAAACGTTTTAAACGCCCAATAGAGTGGGTTGTAAAACAAGTTTACCTTTCTGTGTTATAGTATATAGTCGAGAAAAAGAAAACAACGATAAATCTAACACGTGCATCATTTTTGCTCTGTTACTTCAATTTATTAAGTTGTATTGGTAACAAAAATTGGCATGTGTCTCATCAGTAATTAAGATGTCAGCTTGTAAACAGTGATATTGGTTTAAAGATACAAATGGCATTTTGTAACTTTTGATTTTTTTTAGTGATGGCTGTTATAAATTTTAACCTATCAATCTGAACTTAAAAAGCACGAGGCAAATAAAGCCGTTGTTCTGGGCCTCCGTCTTCAAATGTTTGAAACATTTCTTTACTAATAAAAAAAAATTATAAAGGATTAAGGGATGAATCACATATCTTCAAGAGTAGCATTTCCCTCGGGTCATACGTGCGTCAATCGTAACTGTTTTTAGTTTTATTATAACAAAAAGATGCCGTTCATATTAACTGCATTTCTTTTCCTTTTCATTTGATTAATATATAAATGTTGTCGTTTTAATCTACGCAGTGATAATTTCTTAAACTTCACAGTAATCTGCTGCTCTAATATATATTCTGTGAATATATTAAAGAAGTTGACACAATTATACAAATGCAGAAGCATTTTTAAGTATCGGTAATTTTGATTCAATGGGGAAGTTTACTTCAGTCAAAAGTACTACTTTTTGTTACTGAAATTGATAGAATGATATAAAAAAATAACATCGGCCCGGAAAATACTTTTTTTTCCCAACAATTTATTTTTTATTAATTTTTTTAAATACCCTACCTTGAAAACGGGGCGTAGTTTTTGTGACGTCAGTGGTGCACCTAACAGCTCTCTTTCCAATAATAACACCATTTTGCTTGACTTAAGTTGTCTAATCGCAGGAATCGGTGACGTCACGACCTTCGTCATCTCACTACAACCAATTAGATTTCGCGCTTACGTGCACCACTGACGTCATGCGCAGATGTTTTTTTTTTCGGAATAGCATCTGCGCACCGGTTACAATAATTCACAAAAAATATATAACTGTGTCAAAAAATAAAAAAAATGGTCAATTCCTATGTTTTGAAGCATGCTCTTTCAGAAAAAAATACTTTTGAAATTTCGGAAACTCCCCCATTGGTTTACTTTAATTTTGTTTTGTCCGAAACTTTCGCCAGAACATACTGTTAGTAGCTAGTTTAAAGAAGTAGTTTGACGGCAAAACTGCATTTTCTTGGTTCATTAGACTCTCTCTTCTATCTTATTCCGACACTTTTGTTTATAACGCTTTAAGGAAATGTCTAATGTTGACTTAAGTTTATGTTTAAGAGCTAAGAGATTTATTTCCAAAAACTTTCAGAGGTTTTGGCGTTGGATCAAAACTTTTAATGAACAAAGAAATTTATAATCTCGTAAACTTAGAAAGTCGCTGTATTGACATATAGGAGGGTGACAATTCAAGAGCATTTCTAACTTTTTTTCACTTAAGTTGTTAGAGTTTTACTGATTAAGATAGCCTAAAAAAAAAAAAAAAAATCTCAGAAAAAAAAATTAATTAAAACTAATTTAAAATTGAAAGTTGAAATTGAGTCAGTAAAATAATGTTTTCACTGAGGAGTTGGGATCGCTTTATTAACGCTATAACCGATGCGTCATTAAAAACATTCATGTGATTTACACGTACAATTCAACGCTTTTAAAAATTCACCCTGGAAGTTAGAAGTAAAATTCGAACAAAACATCAAAGCAATGAAAATATAGAAAGTTGAAAATATTTAATTCAAATTTAAAACTAGAAGAAGTGTAGATTCTAAGCACTGTAATTTGTTTCTATGCCCCAGGAAAAAAGTTGTTTCTGCTTGTTAGAAAAATATTTATTTTGCACTAGTTATCTCTCGAGAATATTCTCTTTTTTATTTTTAAATCTTATGTAGCCCCAAAGTTTACACGAATCATTGCTAAAGAAAAAAAATATATAAAGTTAACTTGGTTTTTAAAATTTAAAGGTTAGCAAATAAAATTCTAAAAGCAGAAATTGTGCTAGTGAATGATCATTTATTATTTTAACTCTTTTCTTAGAAACGTTTAGTATTACATTTTCTAAGCTTGATAAACTCAACAAATAAAAATTGCTATAGATAGCAATTTTCTCGATTTCTTTCTTAGGTAAGAAGCGTAAAAAATATTCATGAAAAGTTCAAACTCTCGACTACCAAAAATAAACATGTTTCAAAACAAAAAATTTGTATTTCAAAGCTATCACTACATTATATGTCATGCTGTCCAGAGTTTGGACGCAGGTTGATATTAAAATTCAGAAAATTGAAGATATTACGATTAGCAGCAATGACAAAAAGTCTTATTTTTAAAAATAAGCAATAGGACAATACTTTCAAAAATATCTCAATGTGTGTCTTAACAAAATCCGTTTTTTATTGTCTTCGTTCTGGTACAGAAAACATTTCGTACATTTTTAAAATTTTTATGAATACATTCTTGATTCCTCTTATGAACTAAAAGCACAAAATATAAGAAATTCTGTATGTATGTTTATTGGTTAAAGCTCTATGTTGAAAGGAAATATTTTTAAAAATTTGTTTTTTATTTATCGTCTAGTTATCGGTAAAACGAAAGTTATCGTAGAACTAATTCAGATCCTTGCATACTCTTTTATGAGTTTTATTACAATTTTCCGTTAAATAATTTTATATTTCATCGAATATTTATTTTATTACATAAATAACACTTATCGATACGTTTTTGCGATAAAAACTTATCTTTATATATTAATCTTAGTACAATCAGGTATTGAATTAATGGAGTTAAAAGTAATTCGCACATAAAAAAGAGACTATTAAGGATTTGTGCAATGAGTTACCGCCCGTAAACCAGGGCTGAGGCAGAACTGTAGCAAATGCACCCACAGCTCGATCATAGCATCCTAAGACTGCAGTTTCGCCCTTATTAAGGGCTCCTCAGTTAGGAATAGCCAATGATCGAGCCGGAGGCAAAAATCCTCTTATTGTAGCTAAGATAGCCAACAAACTGGTAGATAAAGTGAATTTATCTTACGAGCGAGCGTCCGCAAACTATGGTGCGGCTCAACTCGAAATTTGAAGGCTAAAGCTGGGTAATGTGCAATGGGTTACCGCCCGTAAGCCGAGATAAGCCGACTGGTAAGATAAATTTACTTTATCTACCAGTTTGTTGGCTATCTTAGCTACAATAAGAGGATTTTTGCCTCCGGCTCGATCATTGGCTATTCCTAACTGAGGAGCCCATAATAAGGGCGAAACTGCAGTCTTAGGATGCTATGATCGAGCTGTGGGTGCATTTGCTATTAGGGATTTGCTTGTTAAAAACTGTAACTCTTTGTTTAACTTAAACATTGTTCAGTCGAGATTTCTTGTGAGCGCTGTGAAACTTAAGCTATCAAGATCTGAAAAAAATCTGTGCAAAGATTACTTTGACGCACTTATTTTTTCTCAAATTTATCCCCTTCCCGAATGTAAGAGAATCAAATTACGGAAAATGTTTCAATACAATTTAATGTTTCTAACATTAAGTGGCGAAGAAAGAAAGGCCGGTTGTGATTTATTTATGAATAACATTTTATTAGTGATTTCTTTTCATATAATTAACTGGACGAATAAATACTAAATGCATAAAAAAAACCCCGACAGCAGAAACAGCACGACGTTGCAAGGCTCGTCGCAGATGAAAAGGTTTGCAGACTATTTCTGAGTTGGAAAGACTTACTTTTTGCTTGCAATAAACTCCTTGAATTTAATGTAGAAAAATACAGTTCAGAACAAAACATAAAGAAAAAGTACATAAAGAGAAAAAAAAATTAGCTGAAAAAACATAAGCATTTATTCTAGCGCATCTGTTTACCATTTTATTTTGCAACTTTTTAGTCTAAGTATAACTCTTAATTTTTCAGTTCTTCATTTTATTTTCAGTTGTTTGCTGCTGATGATTCATAATAAGTGTTACGACTAATCAATTGCTATTGTACTTTGCACACTATTTTTTTTTTTTTTACTCTGTGTCGTAGACGCTGAAAATTATTCAGCGAAATAAGATGCAGTATTCAATTGCGGAAAATCAGACGGGAGAACTCTGGGAACATTTTAAAAGATTGCGAAAATTTACTTTTCCGAAACAAAATTTTGCGTTCTTAAAATAACTTCTCCATACTAGGAAAAAAAGTAGTTTCGTATGTATTGCGTTACTCTAATGAATTTACTGCAAATTAAGATTTTGAAAATTAAAGAATCGAAAAATTGATGCATTCCAAGAATTCTTATTTGTACATTTTCAATATTTTCTTCTTAACGATGATTGAGTTATGCATCTTATCTTATTCAAATCCATTAGACTGTGGCGTGATATGTTGTGCAAACAGATAAACAAACTCACAGACTTTTTAATTTGTAGATATTGATTAGTTTTAATCACGTTGGCTTATCACGAACATTTATGGTAAGTAAGATGTTTGCAGCTCTTTCACAAAGTCATGCTACAAGTAAGGACATCGCCACAAAAATTACCATTGATTGCAGCATTCCAAATTATGATTTATTCAAAGTTGAAGTAGCAGTCATTTCGGCCTTTGATTGAAATAAACGATGATAAATTAAAACCTTGATTGGGAAATGTCGACATCTTAATGAAGAACGAAAAGCAAAACTTTTCAACTAAACGTCATTATTTGAAGGATTAGAAAAAAAAATCATTATTTATACAATTATTAATTATAATGTCTTAACCCCCCCCCCCTCCGTCTTACATCGCTGATAGTGAAATGAATTAGAATTCATAATGAATGGCTTTTGTATTTCACGGAATGTTTCGTGCAGGAAACAGCTGGTAGCCACTTCTTGTTGCATTTATTAGCAATGACACTTTTCCTTTCCATATTTATGCATCACTGATTCTTATTTACACTTTTTTTATTTCTTTAATCCTATATAGATTTCTATTATTTTAATCAACTAAAAAATATTTTAAGTTACTAAAACTTCTGCATTATATATATTAATTCTTCAATGAATAAGTTGAATTTTTTAAATAAATAAGAGCTGAGAAATAAAAAATAGAAATTGCGAAGACTCCGCATTTCCTAAACTGTAGACTGCAGCGGATGCACTTGTTTAAAAAAAAAGAGAAATATAGGTTCTTAATAAAAGCTCTTAATGAAAAATAACTACATAAAAGTTATACGAAAACCACAGGTTCGAAGACAAAAATAGTGTGGGAAACGAAGTTCTAGTTTACGGAAGGATAGGCACTGACTTTTATAAGTTGGTTTATCATAACTCAGACACACATTCTTTCAATTTCCTTTACAAATTTGTTCAACAATGTTGCTTTCAGTCACCTGAAATCCATCAGCACTAAATGATGAAACAACTTTGCATTACTTGTTTTGATTTTGCTTAAATTTTGTATAATTTTACTTAACAGATAATTTGAATTGTATATAGCCGCAGAATTGATGATCATTATCTTTGATTTGATCAACGCTGAGCTGCGCAGGACGCTTATTTTTTGTTCTTAGTTTTTCAAACTGCACCCCTTGTAGCACCCGTGGTTGCTGATTATTTTACAGTGTCACAGTTTAATACTTCAAAGTGCATTGTGAGCACCAAATTGCTGGTTATTTTAATTTCTGAAACTGCTTTGTAAGCGCTTGACTGCACGTTGTAAGTTATTTTTACTTTGTCAAAATTGTGCTTTTGTGGAGGACTTGATTCTTAATAATTCGTATTTGCAAAGTGAATGTAGGCATTCGAAACAAAGTATGAGTCTTTTTTTTTGATAAAGTGTGAGCAAAACTATTTTTGTTATAAATGAAAAGAAGAAAAGTGTGCTAATTTGTAGTCTTTTTGAACTGCTTAAAAGCTAGTGAGATGAAGTCATGCAACACTATTGATAGCAAATATTGACTGCAGAAGTAGCTATGTTTATGTGTTAACATTTGAAAGCATAGCTTGTTACTCTCTCTTTTTGATGCACAAAGGCAGAAAGAGCCAGTGCTTCTCTTCTGATAATATCAAAGTAGAAAGTACGTGATATACTGCTTGTCGTGACCAACTAAAATTCGCATACAGGATTTCTGGAATTGAAATGAGTGACAAATTTTTTATTGAAAATAAAGTCGCTGTTCCTGGAGAACAATAGCGTAAATAAAGTTTTGAGTACTTGAATATTAATGCTAATGGCCCCGCAAAGCCTTAGAGCATACGGTGGTACAACGAGGTAATTGTGTTTAGACTTTGAAAGCTAGATCTTAGTTTGAAAGAGTAATGACGTAATTGATTAAGGGTTGAAAATTAATATATTTTAATTCCAAGTGTGGTAATATAACAGTAAAGAATGGTATGTTATGCATATACCCCTGTCATTATTTTCAGTTAGTTTTTCAAATAAAATTTTCCCTCCTCTTTTCGGTCTCCTGTAAAGTTTTAGTTTTAGCAATTCCGTCATTGCTCTTTAAGAACAGTGATGTATTTTTGACTGGTTTCTAAAGTTCGGAAAGAAAATATTTAAAAATAAAGAAAATACAAATTTACTACTTTCTAAAATAGCGAAATCCGCTTGCGTTGTTTACAGTATCTACATTTATGTGAGAATAAGATGATTTGATCCCATTTAGTGCTCCTCATTAATATTCTCTTCTCAAAAGTATTCTGGTATTCTGCAGCTGAAATAAGTAGTTCACGGAGCACTGGATGTGTTTTTCGCTAATTTCCTCTCCATTTTCGTATAAACGAAACGAAATTGGTGATAATACTCATTAAGTTTAACTCTTTAAATATTTTAATGAAGATCCAAAAAACTAGGTAGTTTCCCTTCAAAATTAAAAAAAAAAACTATAATTATGTTATTGTTATTATTTTCAGTTTTAAAACAGCAGCTTGCAAACATCAATCCCTTCAAAACTTTGTCCGTTTCATAGCACTGTTTTTTCCGCAGTGAAGCGGAGCAGGAAGAAAACGGCCCAATTCCGGCTCCGACTCCGATTTCTCAAATTTAGAACCTTCGACTCCGACTCCTACTTCACAGTCCTGCCTGAGTTGGGAGTGAAAACCACATACCCCTTCTCCACCCCAAAATCTGCTCGGCTTCACGACTTCGACTCCAGCTGGTTTTCCCAATTGCACTACGCAAAATTCTAATTATTCGCTTATGCAAATATTAAGGACGCTATTAAGTGCGAATAATACTCTCTTTTCTGCGTCTGAACCTTCTTACATCGTGGAAAGTACTATAATTCAACTTCGCAGAGATGGCCTATGACTCCTCCTTTTTTCAGGATTGTCCATTTTTAGGAAGGGGTGATACGCAGATTAAAATTGAGGAATGGGATTCACAATTGATGGGGGAATTTGAATGGGTAGAAATTCTACCTATTTTAAGGAACGGACTCGTTTTCTCATTTGATTGACACCGGCCATCTCGTCGCGGTTGAATTATATACAGTCAAACCTCTCTATCTCGAATTTCACGGGACAGAAGAAACATTCGATATACGGATTTTTCGAAATACAGAGGTTGTGATAAAATTTACAAAAATAAACAATTGGAACAAAGTTGTTGAATATTTTACTGTACGGCGTGTTGTGAGTCCACTTTTTACTAATTGTGATGACTATATCGGTAGCAAGTTAATTCATACCTTTAAGTACGAATATAGTCTTTGAGTGATTGTGTAAAAGATGATTTTTGTCTCCGAGTTATACCATTGATAAAGGTGGCTGGAGATGAAATTCAAAAAGGAGAGTCGTGAAAATTTGAGATATAGAGGTTTTTGGAAAAATCCTTGGGGATAAACATGAGAGAAAACATTAAATTTTTGCTGTAAAAGTAGGGAAATTGAAAAATTTCGACATAGACAGGTTTTCGAGATAAGCATGTTCGAGATAAACAGGTTCGACAGTACTGATGTTTCAAGTTTTAAGTTTTTTAAAGCTTTTGGGATTAAGACATCACCGAGAGTTAGGAGAGAGTAAAAGGTGCGGCTGAAAAATCTTAGTAATGCACATTTTTTTCTTTTTTTTTGTTAACAACTGGTGGGATACATGTTCTTAAAACCAATCAGCTAATGATTTCCATGAAATTCAAACAATTCAACTGTTACAAACATTTAATGCAAATACAAATGTAGTGTCTAGCAACAGGCTCTGGGCCTTGTTATGTTGCTCCTGGTTAAATTATTCCCCAATGAAGATCAATGGCCCTCTAAAGGCTATCTATTCCATTGCTCCTTACCGCTTCTTCCGGTAAATTGTTCCAAATTTCCACTACCCTGATAAAAGAGTAATTTTTCCTAATTTTCAGGTTAGCCGGAGCTTTAAACAGCTTAAAGCAATGAACCCTTGTCCTGCTTTCCATACAAAAATCTATCCCCGTTGCATCTTTTATTTTCATAAATTTAAACAACTGAATCATGTCCTTTCTGATTCTCCTTTGCTCAAGACTATACATATTAAGTCATAATCATGTGAATAATTTTATTAAATTCTTTTTAGAAATTTTTTCTGCACACATCTAGGGATTTTCAGTTTCTGAAGATATGTCCACCCACTCTAGCTTTATGTTGGAGGGGAACATTGTAAGATAAGTAATGAAAACCTATCTTGCTGTTCGAAATACATAAAATCATGATACGAAAAATCCCTTTTGTTTCAACGCATAATCATCTTTTGTTCATTGATTCTTTTCAAACAAATTACATTCTATTGAATTTTTTCAAACACAGCTTTGTCACAAAACCAATAGTTGTTTTTTATCATTATAATTATTGTTGTTGTTGCATAAAAATTGCTCTCTCTTTTCAAAGCTTCATTTTAATATCAGGACACACTTCTAAGTAGCGTTGAGTTGCATGAGTGCCGCTTATTGTTTCTCACCCTTGACCTAACTTAATATAGTAATTTCAAGCGCCATAATCATCTTGGCGCATGCGTGACAGCCCGTCTGTTTTTCTGTCATCTCCGCCCACTTTTTTATTCGACAAGTTCAAGGACATCTATTAGCTAGCGATAACAATCTTACCACACTATGTCAATTTATGAAAGCATTCTATCTCACGGCATTATTATATTATTGGAGTATCGGGCGTAATTATTATTTTAAAACTTCGAATTTTTTTGCCAAATAATAGAGATTAAATAATTGTCAAATTTGCATACTAAATACTTTTGACTCTAATGTGTTATCTTCACTAGGTTTTCTTAAATTTGAATAAAACACACACACAACAAAAAAAAAAAAAAAAAACAATTCCGAAACTAAAACTTATTTGCATCTTCATTCTTACCCAGCATTGTTTAGCTCTGTATAAATTTTGTTTTTAACTCTAAACTTTTTCAAAATAATGCAAAATTTTTCTGCAACATCGTAAGTCCATTCCCTTTCATTTTATAATCGCATCGGACTTACTGGTGATGAAGATTGCGAATGGTAAAACTTTTCTCTCATTTTTCATTATACGTAATTGCTTTCACATATTCTTGCAAAAAATGTGTGAAAGAGTTATTACAAAAATAATTGTAGTTATTATGAGCAGTTATTGTAAGCAAAATGAATAAGAACTCAAGAAAAAAAGGAAAACAGGGACCGGTAAATCAACCTCCCGTATCAGGAAAGGACGTTCTGTGAGTCTGGTATAGATACTATAGCAGAATTGGTCTTGATAGATACCCTCACTGCAAAAAATAACCTTGTTTTATAGTATAATACTGGAATCAGAGGTTCTAGCTTAAAACAACAAAATGCATAGTATAAACTAAAATTAGCAGTAATATAAAAATTACTGCCTATTTTTCAGTGTACTACTGGGCATTTTGCAGTTCTAAATTCGAACTTCTGTTGCCAGTATTATACTGTAAAACAACAGTTTATTTTTTACAGTTCTTGCTGTTTGCAGTAGTTGCAATGGCATGGCATGATGAGCATTGTCATGTGTTGTGCAGGAGTTTATTCGAAATGATTGTTCTGTGCTTACTAATGAGCGAGCCTTTCGATTTAGATTTCAATTTGGCCAACATGATTCTGCTCGAAATAGAAAAATTATTCATATTTGTTTATGAAAACATAAAGCCACTGGAACTGCAATGAAAACAAAAATGCCAGGCGGATCTCTCAGGCCGTTACGTTGAAAAATGTGGTGCATGTTTGAAGTGAAATGAAGTCTTCAAAGCGTTCAGCACATGAACATGCATCTGCCCTGAGCTTGTCTGTTAGGGTGTAAGAAAAATCTTGCACAAGATCTTCACGACGTGAATAGTTTTTCATGTTGAATGGGATCAATTCGGCAGAATTAGAATCAAATTCGCAAGGCTCATTGTGTGGTAAACGCAGAACCTCCATTAAGAGTATATTCCTAGACAACAAACGACGATGCTCACCGCATCACACCATTGCAACTGCGACAAATGGTCAGTAAACCGCTACTGGTCGATACTGCTTCCCTCCCGAGCGCCCTCTCGAAATACGGGAAGTTGATATGCCGAACTCTGTACTTGACTGTACAAAGATTTATCATATAGAAAATATAAAACATCTTTGGGAAAGCAACTGCGTATGGAAATTGCTTTTGCAATAATTATATCAAGAGCCAGAAACATTTCTAAAATAATAATGATTTGAATTTTAATATCTCGAATTGAAATTGTGTTTTTCGCAATGGCGAATTGCGATATATATGTATGCAGGCGGACGTGTGTGTGTGCTCTTTCGCCACCTTATCCTGCATGTTGGATCACCGGGACGCGAGACGTTGTCAGACTGCCAATCTGAAAGAGGAACTACACGACGTTTGAAGTCCAAAAAGAAAACATGCAGCAATTTGTCTTTGCTCAAGAATACTGTTCAGATTTTTCTTACATTTCATCTAATCCAGAAAGGTATAGCTGTTTAAAGCTTACAATTTTATCGTAAAATTATACCTATTCACGAAGTTGTTAACAATTAATCAAACTAAGAAAGTATAAGTATTTTAATTTACTTTTAATGACGTTAGTTTACATTACATGTACTTTCATCAATTAAACGTGCTGACACAGTCGAATTCTTTTCACTGACACCAAGATGGCACTTCTTGAAAAAGATGATGGTACGTGGAGTATGACTTCATGTGCAGCATAAATTACATTCTTTTTATTTATCCAAATCTTGAATAAAACAGCACACTTTAACATCATCGATTATTAAAATGTGTTATTTAAATAGGAAAGATGCTACTGGCGCCATTCATATCATAAAAGATTATTAATGAAACGAAAAAAAAAAAAGGAAATCGCGGACGAAAAAAACTGGAGTGACACGTTGACTAATTAGCAGTCTTTGTCATTTATTTTCAAAACATGAGCAGTGACATGAACTGCACACGATGTGATTCCAGTGGAATTCCCGCTTTGTAATTAAACGCCTATCCTTCATGTTATGCATCAATAAATATCATTACCCAGGAGCGTTCTTTATTAATCCCTGTACTATCTTGATCAAAATAAATACAATGATGAAATATTTTTGATTAAAATCATTCGTAAGTTGATATTGGCTAGCGAATCAATCAATATGCTGTCTTCAAATTTCGTGAGCTTTGGGATGGAAATAGATATCTTTATTAATATTAATACAGCTGAAGCTTACTGCTTTTACTCAGCAGCGTCTGTTTGAAAAATAATCACTAGTTTTAACACAAAATTTGCTTCAAGAAAGTACCACAATGTTTTCAAAGTATGAAACATTTTTTTTATCAAATTTTTCCTCTAACTCGATTTTAGGGAATTTATTATTGCATTTTAGTACCAATGCTCTCAACCTTTCAGGCGCTAAACCAGCATACCTCCTGGAACACTTATGTGAGGTTATGCTCCCCCACCATATACGGTAAATACAAGTAATACAATCGGAAACTGAAACTGATTAGAATAGTTGAAGCTAGTTATTCAATAAAAATCTAGATAATTTCACACACCATATTTTTATATTAGAGTCAGGTGGAGTAAAATGGGTCAGGCTCTTAAAAAAATTCCTTAAAAACTGTGCAAATAATATTTTCTTTCTGCGTTGCCATTTTTATGTATTATGGACACCAGGCAATATTTTATATGCAAAATAAGGTTATACTTTCTTTTCAAAGTTACAGATACCAGCGATTAAGTGCTTTTTCTTAAAAAACACTTGACTGTGATTATTATAAAATCTTTTGATTTAAAGAAAGTGAAATGGAAATACGCATTAAGTTTTAAACCTACTGCTTAGAGAACATTCTCGGGAACAAATTCCTAAAATGTCGAAGACAAAACAGCAAAAATGAAATTTTTAGGGATATTAAAACATGCGTGGGCTAAAATGGGTCATTGTTCGCATTCGATTAGGCTTAGCATATACTAAAGAGCTAATTATATTTTTTGTTTACTAACTCATGTTTTGTTGTCATGTATGTATGTACTAATTTAAAACAAGCAATATATTGCTTTTTCATTCTTTAGCTACACAAATATATAAACGTATAGTGCAAAATAATTAAATAAAATCAAAATGCCAACATTAAAAGCACAGCTTTTGTTCGATGAACTTCCTTTAGAAAATGTTGTTAAGAATTTAAGCAAAAGTGACTTATTTTCGCCAAAGAAAGAAGCCTCGGCAACCAAATCATAAAAAAAAAAACATTCTATAGAGCTGAATTCAAATAATGCAGTTGAAGGAACGGCACCCACGTCTAAGATCTCAACAACAAGTGAGGCTGTTTCTTCGATATTGTAAAAGGCGAATCAAGCATGTGTTTTATTTTTATGCATATTTAAACTTCTATTATAAGACCACTCTCTCCTATACACCAATAATCAAAAGTAAAGAAAAAACAGTAAAAGATAACAGAGGAGAAAATTACACACACGGAGAAAGAAACGTGAAATTTCAACTCGACAATATTGAAAAGACTGCATACTGAAAGAGTCTAGAGATACACTGAAGTGACAAAAGTCATGGGATACCTCTTAATATCGTGTCGGCCCTCCTTTTGCCCGGCGAAGTGCAACAACTCGACGTGGCATGGACTCAACAAGTCGTTGGAAGTCTTCTGCAGGAATATTGAGCCATGCTGTCTCGATAGACGTCCATAATTGTGAAAGCGTTGATGGGGCAGGATTTTGGGCACGAACAGACCTCTCGATGGTGTCCCATAAATGCTCAATGGGATTCATGTCGGGCGATCTAGGTGGCCAAATCATTCGTTGGAATTGTCCAGAATTTTCTTCAAACCAATTGCGAACAGTTGTGGCCCGGTGACATGGCGCATTGTCATCCATAAAAATCCCATCGTTGTTTGGGTACATGAAGTCCATGAATGGCTGCAAGTGATCTCCAAGTAGCTGCACATAAGCATTTCCAGTCAATGTTCGGTCCAGTCGCACTAGAGGACCAAGTCCATGCCATGAAAAAACAGCCCACACCATTACGGAGCCACCACCAGCTTGAACAGTGCCTTGCTGACAGTTTGGGTCCATGGCTTCGTGGAGTCTGCGCCACACTCGAACCCTACCATCGGCTCTTACCAGCTGAAATCGTGACTCATCGGACCAGGCCACGGTTTTCCATTCATCTAGGGACCAACCGATATGCTCACGTGCCCACGAGAGTCGCTGCAAGCGATGTCGTTCTGTCAGTAAAGGCACTCGAGTCGGTCTTCTGCTGGAATAGCCCAAGAAATCCAAATTTCTCCGCACAGTTCTAGCAGACACGTCCATTGTACGTCCCACATTGATTTCTACGGTGATTTGACGCAGTGTTGCTTGTCTGTTAGAATTTACGACTCTTTGCAGACGTCGCCGGTCTCGATCTTTAAGTGCAGGCGGTCGACCACTGCGCTGTCCATGGTGGGATGTTATGCCTGAAATTTCATACTCTCGGCACACTCTTGACACAGTGGATCTGGGAATGTTGAATTCTCTAACGATTTCCGAAATGGCATGACCCATGCGTCTAGCTCCAACTAACATTCCGCGTTCAAAGTCTGTTAATTCACGTCGTGCGGTCATCATCACGTTAAAACCTCTTCACATGAATAACTTGAACAGAAATGAAAGCTCTGTAAAAGCACTGCGCATTTATACCTGTTCTATGCGATGCTACTGCCATCTGAAAATTTGCATATTGCTATCCCATGACTTTTGTCACTTCAGTGTAAAACATCAATTAAACTGACATACAGACACAAAACCAAATAAATAATAAATAAACCTTTTCTGTAAAAGAAATTTATAACTGAATCAAAGTGCACTGATAGCAGCCTTTAACCCTTTAACGGGCCCTTTATTTCTTGTAATTTGTACTATTTACGAATATATTTTACAAATATATTTAGTATCTCCATATATTATTTCTCTAAGCCGAATCCTATACCCGGTCGAAACTCGCTCATTTCTTTATCGAATTGCATGAAAATTTATGATTTTGAAGCTTATCCCGCAGGCTATTGACGAAAATTAGACCCACCCTCTAAAAAGTGTCGGTTCGTTTTTTATTCGAACTTCAATTTTTGGGCACAAAATTGACTCTATCTAGCGAAATAATTGTCGTATCGTCTCCATTTTGATTTCATTCGAAAGATTAAAAAAAATGCGTTCTTTAGAACGTTTCTCCGCTAGCGCCGCGTAACGAGAATCTCGAAAATCCACGTTTAAGCGACTTATAAGCGATTGAAGTTTGAAAAAGTTAAATTTTTTGCTCAACTGTTAAAATCGTTATACCATTGTTGTTCAAATCAATTTTAAATGTGACATTTCAAGCCAAGGCTTAGCTCGGTAAACCTTAATTGTAACTTTTATTGTTTCAAAATACTATGGTAGTTTTGCGATAACGTTAGTATTTAGTTTAGTAGTAGCCTTGGGTATTTGATTTTAATATAGGGTATCACTTTTGTAGTAGTTGTAAAAGTGAACGTGTCTTTGATCTCTTTGAAAGTTGTCAGAAAGACGGCAGTAGATGGCGATGTTGTGCAAATGAAGCCAATAAAAATTGTCGTATTAAATTTTAAGTTTAGAGGTTTTTTTTTTTTTTTTTTTTTTTTTGCGGAATTCCGCACGGGTCACCTAGTCTCCATATATTATTTCTCTAAGCCGAATCCTATACCCGGTCGAAACTCGCTCATTTCTTTATCGAATTGCAAGAAAATTTATGATTTTGAAGCTTATCCCGCGGGCTATTGACGAAAATTAGACCCACCCTCTAAAAAGTGTCGGTTCGTTTTTTACACTACCTAGTCTCCATATATTATTTCTCTAAGCCGAATCCTATACCCGGTCGAAACTCGCTCATTTCTTTATCGAATTGCAAGAAAATTTATGATTTTGAAGCTTATCCCGCGGGCTATTGACGAAAATTAGACCCACCCTCTAAAAAGTGTCGGTTCGTTTTTTATTCGAACTTCAATTTTTGGGCACAAAATTGACTCTATCTAGCGAAATAATTGTCGTATCGTCTCCATTTTGATTTCATTCGAAAGATTAAAAAAAATGCGTTCTTTAGAACGTTTCTCCGCTAGCGCCGCGTAACGAGAATCTCGAAAATCCACGTTTAAGCGACTTATAAGCGATTGAAGTTTGAAAAAGTTAAATTTTTTGCTCAACTGTTAAAATCGTTATACCATTGTTGTTCAAATCAATTTTAAATGCGACATTTCAAGCCAAGGCTTAGCTCGGTAAACCTTAATTGTAACTTTTATTGTTTCAAAATACTATGGTAGTTTTGCGATAACGTTAGTATTTAGTTTAGTAGTAGCCTTGGGTATTTGATTTTAATATAGGGTATCACTTTTGTAGTAGTTGTAAAAGTGAACGTGTCTTTGATCTCTTTGAAAAGTTGTCAGAACAACGGCAGTAGATGGCGATGTTGTGCAAATGAAGCCAATAAAAATTGTCGTATTAAATTTTAAGTTTAGAGGTTTTTTTTTTTTTTTTTTTTTTTTTTTTTTTTTTTTTTTTTTTGCGGAATTCCGCACGGGTCACCTAGTATACTAAATTTATTTAGTAAATTCTACAATCTACGAAAGGAATTGAGTATTATATTATTTCTCTAAGCCGAATCCTATACCCGGTCGAAACTCGCTCATTTCTTTATCGAATTGCAAGAAAATTTATGATTTTGAAGCTTATCCCGCGGGCTATTGACGAAAATTAGACCCACCCTCTAAAAAGTGTCGGTTCGTTTTTTATTCGAACTTCAATTTTTGGGCACAAAATTGACTCTATCTAGCGAAATAATTGTCGTATCGTCTCCATTTTGATTTCATTCGAAAGATTAAAAAAAATGCGTTCTTTAGAACGTTTCTCCGCTAGCGCCGCGTAACGAGAATCTCGAAAATCCACGTTTAAGCGACTTATAAGCGATTGAAGTTTGAAAAAGTTAAATTTTTTGCTCAACTGTCAAAATCGTTACATTGTTGTTCAAATCAATTTTAAATGCGACATTTCAAGCCAAGGCTTAGCTCGGTAAACCTTAATTGTAACTTTTATTGTTTCAAAATACTATGGTAGTTTTGCGATAACGTTAGTATTTAGTTTAGTAGTAGCCTTGGGTATTTGATTTTAATATAGGGTATCACTTTTGTAGTAGTTGTAAAAGTGAACGTGTCTTTGATCTCTTTGAAAAGTTGTCAGAACGACGGCAGTAGATGGCGATGTTGTGCAAATGAAGAAAATAAAAATTGTCGTATTAAATTTTAAGTTTTTTTTTTTTTTTTTTTTGCGGAATTCCGCACGGGTCACCTAGTTGAGTATTAAAGGTGATTACTATACATTATTCAAAAGAGAGTACCTTAAACATTTAAAATAATTGATGAAATCGGTGGTAAGTATACTTACCATGGCCTTACAAAGGGTTAACAGTTAGAAAATGGGAACAAGTTAAGTTTTTTGGGGAAAATGTCAAAAAAGTATATTCTCATGCCATCATTCTTCATCACAATGTAGAATAACTTGCAATGAAATTTTAAAATACAGTAAAAGTTTTTTGTTTCCGGAGAGAGATGATGTTTGGAATTTTTTACATCGTAAACAGTGCTGGACCCTGAAATAAATCAAGGGGACACTATTTCTTTCTAGAAATGCTTATGTGCTAATTGCTTTCTCATTAATGAACAAAAGTACAAAATTACTATTCAATAAATCGTGAAATTAAATCCTTTAAAGCCCTGACTCATTTTACCCCACTAGTGACCCGTTTTACCCCATGCTATGGGGTAAAATGGGTCATTGACAACACATTTTCTAACTTATTTATCGATATCAATATTTTGTTTTTTCCGGGATATTTCACTTTAAATGTCACAAGGAAGAGTAATTTGCATATCCTGAGCAGTTCATTCCCTGGTTGAATTAATATATTTTTTACTGTCAAAGCTTGATTCCTTTTCGACCCATTTTTCCCCATCTGACCCTATTACATATAACTTTACTTTGATCATATCACTATTAGAACATATTGTTATTTGAACATATGAAATCCAAGCTGCAAATAACTAAATACAAATGTTTAGGTGGTAATCTATACTGCAAAAAATGAACTGCTGTTTTTACAGCATAATACTTCAGCCGCGGTTCCAATTTAAAAATGTAAAATGCACAGTAATAAACTGTAAAACTAGCAATTTTACTGTTTCTTACTGTAAAATTGGCAATTTTACAGGTAATTTCTGTAAACTTTAGCTGCATTATAATGTAAAAACAACAGTATAATACTGGCAGCAGAGGTTCCAGTTTAAAACGGTAAAATGCACCATAATAAAATGTAAAATTAGTAATTTTAGTTTAGAACTATAAAATTAGCTGCATCATACTGTAAAAACAAGATTCATTTTTTAGTGTAGTATCTAAGGACCTTAATGAGAAAGGGTTGACACTTTTATTTAAAATTCACACGTGACCACAAAAACTAATTGGCTATTGTTTTGATTTATTTTTTTTGTTACCTTTTATGCACTCATGTCTCTCTTGAAGTTTTTCAAGCGCACTCCCCCATGTTGAGAACCCCTGCTTTAGAAGAAATTCTTGTAATGAGCGCAAGGGATTGATCAAAAATAACTACGACTTAGAAATTAGCGAGTAGAGTTAAGAATAAGAGAAGGTAAAATAATAGAGTCTCTGAATTAAACAGCTATTTAAAACAAAATTTATACTTAATGCTTAAAGAAAGATTGCCATAATACATAGCGTTAGAATTACGCAGGAGAAGCAATTTAATGTTGTCCGATTAATGTTTAACTCTATGGCTCCGCTCGTTGATTAACAGTAAATTAGGTTCGTTTTTATTTTAGTTTTAGTAATTAATTTATTAATCGGTTTCTATGCTCAGTAATTTGCTTATTATCTATTAAAAAATACTTTAACTATTACTTAGCTAAGTGTTTTTTCTTTAATTATTTTTGTTTTTTTTGCGTCTTCAGTTATGATTCCTTTTGTGATTCTATATAATGCTACTCTTCTTCGAAAAGAAGAATATTTAGTTCACTAAAAATAAAAATTAAACACACCGAAGTCAAAGAAATGATAGCTAACGTGAACTTTAATAGCATAACTATGACAAAATAACTGCAATATGAAAAATATACTTTTAAGAGTCTTTTTCTTGAATTTGAAACTGTTTCCCATGAAACACGTGTACTCGTATGCTACAGAGAATAAAGTAAATAAAAAAAAATATATAAGGTGCGAATCTTTTAGACAGGTATCTTCATTATATTTTCCACTTTAAACCTATGTAATCAATTAAAAGTAAACAAAATTGCCGAATTTAAAGTTTTTAAATTAGTACACAATAATCTGATCAATTATCTTATTGGTTATACAATACGATAATTGATCAGTCTTTTTTGAAATTGTTATTATTATTAGCATTATTGGCTTATACTGGAATACTGGGATCACAATACTAATAAAGTTTAACGAAAAGTAAAAATGTTGGTTTTGTACCGCAGAAGAACGTTAGAAAAGTCTTTTTATTTCAAAAATTAAAGTTTATGAACATGAACTGAAATCCCGTAATTGTAAAAGAACACTAAATTTTAAAAGATCTGAATGGTAAATGCTCCCTCAAGGAAATTAAATAAGTGGATTTAAATGAATTTTTTTGTAAGCATGCGGAATATGGTTTTAAAAGAAGGAATAAAAATCAGCAGTTTTTTTAATTTCAAATGTTATCATTTTTTCTCTCTTGAGTTTAAAGAATGAAATTGCTAAATTGCTTTAAAAAGCTCTCAGCTCCTCCCCTCTGGAAATAAGTCTTACAGACGACCTCGAATCAATTCCATCTAATCACTAATCCCGCTGAATAATATCATGACTCAAAAATCAGTGCCATCATTTACCACAGAAATTCCACAAACGTTGTCTCGTCGAACAGAGCCTATCCCTTTTAGGCGGTTCACGTGCGAAAGTGCGAAGAAATGTCATAAAACAGCTCGAAAAAAGGAGGTCAAGTTAGCACCTATTCCATTGGCTACCGCCAGCAAAATGTCCTAACCTACTCTGGACGAGATAGTCCGAAGCAAATTATAAACCTGACCCACATGCAGCGCAGTCAGCAAGCAGAAGGCTTTTTGCTGCCTCGTCACACGCAACCTCTCGTGGAAACGGCAAATTACTATTTAGAATAGCACGCCCAATCTATCGGGTCGATAGGTTGTCAACCAAGGATAAGCGTCACCGCAGGCTCTACCACTAACACCGCCTAGCAAATTTGGGCAAATAAAGAAATAACTTAGGCATATTTTCGATTAGCTAACGAATGTAGAAACTTTTTTTTTCTTTTTGTTGCGGAGGTATTTGCATCGGAATAGCAATCGTGAGGGGAGAAACATATAAGAGCAATTTATGAGACAATCGATTAATTTATACTAATCGATACGGTGTTCTTGATGGCTAGAAATCGGTAGCTAAGGAATGCTAGGCTCAATCAGTTGGTGGTAATTCTTTTTTTTTCTGTCCTGGAAAATTACCTCTCCGGGTACTCCAGGAATTTAATTAAGACCGCCTACCAAATTTGGGCAAATAAAGAAATAATTTGGGCATATTTCGTATAAACTAATGAATGTAAGAACTTTTCTTTTTTTTCGTGCGAAGGAATTTGTACCGGAATAGCAGTCGTGAGCCAGTCGTGGTGATGGGAGAAACATATAAAAGCAATTTATGAGACAATCGATTAATTTACATTAATAGATTCGGCGTTTTTGATGACTGGAAATTAGCAGCCCAGAAATGCTACGTTTTATCAGTTGATAGTGATTCTTTTTTTTACCTGGAAAACTACCTCTTTGAATTACAGAAAATAGTTTGATGCACCAGGAATTGAATGAACACTCCATAGCAAATTTGAGCAAGTAAAGAAATAATTTAAACATGTTTCGAACAAGCAAATGAATGTGTTAACTTTTCCTTTCTGTGTGGAGGAATTTGCATCGAATTGCAACCAGTCGTTGTGAAGGGAGAAAGATATAAAACCAATTTATGAAACAATCGATTAATTTACCTTTATCGATACGGCGTTTTTGATGACTGAAAATCAGTAGTCAAGGAATGCTACGTTTCATCAAGTGGTGGTGATTCTCTTTACCATTTTTCCTAAAAAAAGCTGCCTTTCTGAATTACAGAAAATAGTTCGATGCTGTAGGAATTGAGCTAATACAGCATAGAAAATTTGGGCAATTAAAGAAATAATTTCGAAATAACTAATGAATGTAGAAAGTTCTTTTTCGTGCTTAGGAATTTACCCTGGAATAGTAATCATGAACCAGTCGTAGTGAGGGGAGAAATAAATAAAAGCAATTTATGAGACAATCGATTAATTTACATTTATCGATACGGCATTTTTCACGACTAGAAATCAACAGCCGATGAATGCAACGTTTAATCAGGTGCACTGTAAAAAATGAATGTTGCTTTTGCAATATAATACAGTTAATTTTACAGTACTAAACTGTAAAAAACTACTAATTTTACAGTAATAAACTGCAAAATATCTACTTTTACAGTACTAGACTATAAAATTACTAATTTAACAGTTTATTACCGTGCATTTTACAGTTTGAAACTGGAACCTCTGCTGTCAGCATTATACTGTTATTTTTACAGTATAATACAGTTAAATTTTACGGAAATAAACTAAAATTTCTAACTTTACAGTAAGTAGATGTAAACTTGTTAGTTTTACACTTTATTACTGTGCATTTTACAGTTTTGAATTGAAACCTGGACCGCCAGTATTATACTATAAAAACAACAGTTTTTTTTTTGCAGTGTGGTGGGGATTCTTTTTACTTCTTTCCTGGTACAAAAACGAAAACAAAATCAACCTTTCTGAATTACAGAAAATGGGTCTATGCACCAGGATTTAATTAACACCACCTAGAAAATTTAAGCAATTAAATGATTAATTTAAGCATATTTCGAATAAACTAATGAATGTAGAAAGTTTTTTTTTCATGCTTTGAAATTTGCATCGGAATAGCAATCGTGATCGAGTCATGGTAAAGAGAGAAAGGTATAAAAGTAATTTATGAGACAATCGATTAATTTATATTCATCGATACGGAGTTTTTGATGACAGGAAATTAGCAGCCGAGGAATGCTGCGTTTAATCGGGTGGTGGTGACTCTTTTTACTTCTTTCCTGAAAAACTATCATCCGTGCAAAATACTTTTTTCCTGCTTTTTTAAGATTTCAGAGTTAGAAAATTTGCATAAATTGACTCCTGGGGGTTTTCCATATCCCGATGAAAAGTTTTGATAAAATTAACGTAAAAGATTCCCGTGTAGTTAGATACTGTCCATGATTTGCTCTATACTCTAAAATGTTAACTAGAAGCAGAAGAAGAATGTTCAACGTCTCTCTCTTTTCGATTCCCGGGCAGTTCAAAATATGTTGTGGGGATGCTTGCGTGTTGTGGCATTTTCGTAAAGGGGCTTTTTCTGCACAACAACTGAAGATTTAGGCAGGAATTCAAGTGAAACAGGCGATCGCAAATTACAATCGCTACTGGAAATGAATTACATCAGAACGTTTCTTGATAAAAACATCGTGACATTTGCGTGCCGTTTGCCTATGAAAAACGAGCTAGATATAACGTCACAGCCTACTTGGCGAATAAGAGGAGATCACTAACTGCTTGTGAGCTTTGATTGGCTCCACCCGTAGTGACGTCAGTGCCAAGTTAAGTTGATGATAATGTAATTCACTTCCAGTAGCGATTGCAATTCGAAGCGATTGCAATGGTGTTTCACTTGAATCCCTGCCTTAAGGTGGTTGCTTAAAAATATGTCGAGTTCTGTTTGTCTTTGTTGACTACCGTAAGCTAAGAGCACGTCTTTGGTTTACGAATATCGATCACAAAGTATTCGGACTTCATTTCCGAAACATTTCCTGGGGAAGGCCCCACCCCAACATTGCTAAAACTCGTATGAAATTTGATTTTTAGAACTTCAACGTCGAAAAATTACTGAGGAAGAATCCTCCAAGCGATTGGAGATCGCGCCCATTGCCCCTCCTTTGTATCCGTCCCTGCGTTTAACTATCAACACTATTTATGTATGCGTCCTTCTTAAAAAGTGAAGGAAAGAAAGATCGATAACTCTAGCCTCTTTTTTTCTGACAATGCACGATTTATTAGATTCAAAAATCATTTAAATTCATATCATTTCTTAAGATCAGCCTCCTCAGGCTCATGCAGTCGGCTAATTTGTTGACAGCCCTTATCCATTAATTTTCACCCAGTTTAATCTTAGATCTTGCTCCTACTCCCCTTCAACTATTTTGTCTATCAAAACTATACCTGAATTTGTTTTTCGAAGATATTACTAATTTTTCTAGAGTAATTGTTGAATGATGTAGAAAACTAATGGATTAGCTACTGAAGTTATAAAAGCTGTTGAGCTGATGTTACAAGTGGGCTCACTGCATCAATTCCCTACTGCAAGAATGATTACGGAGAGGGATATTTTCATTATTCGAGACGTTGTTACTGGTCAGATCGTAGATTTTGCTCTTACTTCTACTCAACCATTTTATCCATCGATACAACACGCGAATCTTGTTTTTCGAAGATATTTACTTTTCCTGGAATAATTGCTGAATGATATAGAAAACTAATCGAGTAGCTACTGAAAAGTTATAAAAGCTGTTGAGCTGATGTTAAACGCGGGCTCATAGCATCATCTTTACCCCTACTGCTAGAATGATAAGCGCGAGGTATATTTTAATTATTCGAGACATTGTTACTGGTTAACAATATCTCGGCTTTTAAAACTAACTGGCCTTTAAAAAGCTTTAACAAAAGAAAACCAGAATAAATTTATAGCAAAGAAACATCCGATAAAATCAACGGGAAAAGTTCACGATACGCGGAGGTCAAGTTACTGCATTACAGTAAAATGATAAAATCTGTTTTTTTGAATAAGGGTTACTTGGACCCTGGGGGTAAGTAACTCCCTAGGGTCCAAGTAACCCTTATTCACAGTATGTAAAAAAAAGAAAGAAATTATCAACGCGTCTAAAATTTTAAACAATTGACACTAAAAACTAATCCTTGTTATTCTCTGGTATTTATTTTTGTGCTAGCTTAATCAAAGCCATTGAAATATTAACGGTTTCTCAACTAATTTATATTTCAAAGCAATTCGAGTTTAACACCATAGAAATGAATTTCATTATGAAATCCAACGAAACCTTCATTCAAAATTGTCATTATTACGATTTCTATTTCCTTCGATTTCTGCATGATCCTGTTATCAAACCCAGACCGTGAGATCATAGGACCAATTGGAAAGTAGACTCTTTTAACACATTCGCTGCCGCTCAAGCTCCAGAATGTGATGTTTACTAAGTTTCTTCTCTTCAATCAGTATAGTTTAACAGGTGCTTCTTGAGAGATTTGTCGAAGGGGCAATTTATCGGCAGCAAACGTGTTAAACGAAAAAAAAAAATGAAATCGGTCCAGGCGTCCCATTTCGAGTAATCTTATAACATACAAAAAAAACAAAAAATTCTCCGACGAATTGTACAACTTCCTCCTTTGTTGAAGTCGGTTAACCCATTTATGCCCAAGTTTTTTCTAACGATTTTTTTCAATTTTTATCTGCTTAAAACTTTTACTTGGAATAGTTTACATACATTTTAGGCTTGAAATAGTTCGTCGTTGCCATATTTATTGAGTTATTTAACGTCCTGTTTATGGGATATTTTTCAGATATGTGAGCAAAATACAACCTTACTTGAATTTACTTGTGCAAAGTAACATTACAGAAGACATCTCTGATCACTTTTTATCAAATCATTTTAAAATAGTTTCATTTTATGAAAAATAAGCTCGCAAAAAAAAAACTTACTTTTTGTGGCTACCCATGCTGGATCGTTTTTGACTGATTTGTCCGAAAACAGCTGTCAGTAATTAAACTCTGATGTCCAAATAGTGGTTCTATCTGGTTTTCTCAAGAAGAAGGACTATTTAACTTGTGAAAAACAGCTTTAGTAAAATGATATACCCATTACAGGTTTTTGTATACAGTAACTAACAAGCGTCCCGTTTTTAGGCTACTGGGCATAAATGGGTTATTAAAACTGTCTGTTGAAAAAATGACCTTTTCTAAACTAAGGGCAATTCTTCTTTGATAAAAATATCATTTATTGTTTGTGAAGATTCCAAATGTGTTTCTAGTTTTGTCGCATGAGCTAAAAAATAACATAGACTCTACTTATTTTTTATGCGATATATTTTCAAAAAACTCCTGAAATAATACTTAAATATTATTTTTTGTCTTTGTAATGGACACATGAGATACGTTACTGAGAGAAAAATGATACTTAAATATTGTTTCTGGAAAGCTTCAAAGTTTAATTGCTTTTCATGGAAATAGAGTTCAAGTTCTTCATAAAGTTTGTACAATGAAGCAAAAACCTTGCATATTTGAAGCTTCTCTAATGCGATTTGTTCAAAATTTATGCGTCCCTTACCTTGGAATCATCCTTAAGTATTTTTGAGACTTTTTTTCAATCACCGAATGCTTTATAATGTACTTATTTGCACTTCAAAACAAAAGATAAGCACTGTCATTTTCTCAAAGAGGCTGTCTAAGATAATGTTTCGGTACTTCTGCGATGTCAAGGATTGGTCAGAAAAATACTTTAGAACCGATATCCGGCGGTAAAAGTTTCAACCATGACCCGTTTCCACTCATGTTATCCAATAGCTGAACTTTCAAGAAACTTGAAGACGATTCCGACTTAGCCCCAGGGTGTTTTACTGATTTCTTCATCTAAGTTTACTTTGCAGATGCAACGCTCCAAGTAGATTTTGTCTTTAATCGTCGTGAGAATACGATTCATGCCGTGCCTTAGGCCACATGACTTGTGCGGTGTGAACGCTTTTCTGGAGTTGCAATATTGATTTAAGAGTACTCTAAACTGGTAATATGATGCAATGCGTTTTCATCAATGAAAATAAAGTTTTTTTTTTAAGCGATGATTTATGATTGATCTGTATCATTGGAAAGAAAAAGATGAAGTCATTATCCTTGGTGAGAAACTTTTTTCCACAAAATGAAGTCAGAGATGAATTGAGAGGTTAAGCTAGGAGGGTGTTACGTTACAAAATCTAAGTTCTGAGCTAAGTTGATAAAAACGTTGCTTTCATTGGTCTTCTTTTCTTTGTCAGTGACGACTTCATTGAATTCAGTTAATTCTGCCACTGAAAGCAATTTTCTATTTAAGATAATGACTGAAATTTGACATGAATGATAATTACTTTTATGCATAACAAAAAATGAGGTATAAAAACTTGACGTTTAGAACTTTTCAATTTACATATTAGTGGCCAGGGCCGACGATAGACCATGTCAGCTTAGTCGGAAACTAATGGCACGGTTCTTGCGGAGGCCCTGCTCGGAATCGGAGAAGTATTATTTTTATAAGTTTTGTGGGAGTTAGGGGTTCCAGAGACCGAATTAACAAGGGGCCCTTATTTTTCTCTCGGTGACCCTGTTAGTGGGACAATATTGAAATTATTTTGTAACATTTCTGGTATATATATACACTGACACTACAAAAATCCTCCAGGCAGTGATAGTTTTAACCCTCAACAAGTGCAATTTTATGCATTGAAAATCGAAAATGCGCGTGGGAAATATGGTCAAGTCTATTCACGCCTGGTATTTGAAGTAACATTTTAATTTTTGAAAAATGGTTTTCTCAAAAACGAATGAAATAGGAAACCGATCACAATTACGGTCCTCGTATATTTAACTCCTCAAAGAATCTGAAGGAGTACTTTCATGCCATGAAAAAAATCCTAACAATATCTGCCTCCAGCGTTGTTGTAGACAGAGGGGCAAAAAATTTTCTTTTGCTTTATACCTGTGAGTACAAGCGATAATTCTTTAAGCTTATAATACGCACTAATGAATAAAAATGCAAAAAATTCCAAATATCACAGAAATTTTTTTGGGGATAAATCAAATGCATTCAGTTTAGAAGGCCCGCTATTCTCATTTAATCCCGAATCAATAATCAGCAATTTAGGCTCATCAGAATGTATCACATTAATTCAGTTCCCGACTCTCAGCCATCTTCAGTCTCCAATATTCTATTTCATATCATCAGAAATGGCAAGCGAATGGCCATTATTTATTGTCCCATTTCGGACGCTATCAAATGGAAGAGAGTCGTTGCAGCATAATTACAATAAGTTTGTATTCACCCCAAGTATCGAATGAGGTTTCTGCAGTGTCAACGGAACGGCTCGATCGCAATTGTCACCACTAAAAATAATTTATATCTGACAGAGAGATATTTGGAAGCGACAGTGGCTGCGTAATATCACTTAGAGCTGACGGTTAATTTTATTGCACACGTAGAAGCATTAAAACCGCAATAACAGTTCGGATAATGTGTCAATATGAAGGTAAGGTTCGTGTCTGGGATGAGTGAAAAGCTGTGCTATGGTGATGGCTTTCTGTTATGCGAGATTGATTGCAAACAGCTTTTTTCTTCAGGAATTTCATTATTTTGCATCGAATTTTACTCTTCTGAAAAAAATCTCTTTTAACAATTTCTGGGTAGTGAATGCTTAAAAAACGGCTCATTTATTGTTAACACAGTTAAACATTCACTGCGAAATAATTCCGAAACGTTTCTGGTACGTAATGGGCAGCTGATGTGGTTAATGTTTGCTAGTAATATGCACGGAATACTTAGGAAGGTTACGCAATAAATCAGGGCTCTTCCTGTTGTACCAGGAAGGTCGCTAGATCAGTTTAACAAATATGCCCAAAGCTCAGGCAGCTTGGCCATATTTGCTAAACTATTTCACATCTCCAGGGTCCCCCGTACCTACCACAGCTTCGTGGTTTAACAGGGATAGGGCCCTGAAGAGCGCTCTGATCTTAATTTTGAACCAGAACCTAGGGTCGAGCAAACCCTAGGCCCAGCACCCCCAGAGGTATCGTTTCACTTGGAGGACTTTGTGACCACGACATTTTTAACGCCTCCCAGCCACCATTAATCAAGGCGGTGGATCTTTGATCGGCTGGGATCGAACCCGGGTCCCTCCAGACTCGAGTCCGATGCCTTACCGATCGGGCCACCACGGCCCTTGCTAAACTATTGCGAGCAAATAGCTCAACAGCATGTTTGCTTGCACTTCTTGCAAAGCAATAGTATAAAGATACTGCATATGTCCTTATTTGGAGCGAAGTCAATCTGGACAGGCTGTAATCGACCAAAAGGCGAAACTTATTAAAGACGTTGGATATTTGGATACCAGCAAGAAGCTAAAAATAGTTTTCACAACAGTAAGAAGTCCACATTTATGCATCTTGTATTAATTCAGGAAACTTTTTTCGTATTTTATCTAGAAATGATCTGTAATGGTTTGGCATTTTTTGACTGTATATTTAACGAACACGACCAACAGAAATGTTTTTGTTTATATACCGAGCTATCATAAAAACCAATTATTGAAACATTTTACTTAGCATTAAACACACGTTAATTTTGACTCCAGATAATTACTTTCTGTATCCAATCTTGAACAGAGCAAGTTTGAGCTAGCTAATTATTATTAAAAGAAAATCATTATTAATTTCACTTATCTTTTAAGATTGGTGTGTAGTTAAAAAAAATTCACTGAGTTTGTTTAACCTTAATAGTATTTATTACTTAAGGAAACTTTTCACATTCATACGTTACACAGTAAAATTTGATATTCTATGATCAGTTTGAATGTAAGAATTTTAAACATATTGCAAGCTTTTATAATTTCCTCTGGACGCTAGTATTGCATTATTGTTGTGATTGTTTATTTGTAATATAGAAGGGTCAGGAGGGAGACAAATGCCCCATGGCTTTGAGAAAAGAATGTCTTTAATATACAAGTGGGTGTGGTTCTCCTTTTTCCTCCTCTGGATAATTTGCAGTGAGTTTTAATTTTGAAATGATGGGCCTGGTTTCAGCCGCATTATTTTGTTATTATTTTTATTTTCTACCTTAAGCAGTCACATTTCTGGAAAATAATCCGCATTGTCTTATTTTAAGTATCAATACCCAAGGAATTTTTTTCTTAAGTTTTTTTTATCGGAAGAACTTAATTTAAATTTTGACCAATATCAAAATTTCTCGATGCAAAATAAAATCAATAAAAAGAAAAAAAAAAAAAAACAGTCGAACAACATTTTATCTTTTTAAAATAGACGTGTGATGATGAATAATATACAGATAAATACTTCATCTGCTGGTTTTAATTATTTTTAAATTAACCAAAATGATAAATGTCGCACTTCTAGTTACCTCCCTCTTGTCACAAACTGACACAAGCCCTCTACCCCCCTCAAAGCGCAACATCATTTATGGACGGCCCCATAATAACTTTGTAACTCCCAAGTAGCAACCCTCACTTATTGGCTTCTTTTTTTTTTCTTAAACTCTGCATACGAAACGCGTATCGAATCTGTCTCATTTTCCTCTTTAGCATATCCTCAGCGATGGTTGTAAGCGTAATAAGAAGGGTAGCAAGACCGGGTGCCACACACTTCGGTAGACATCCGCTCAGACCTGTCACGTCGGGGCTTAAGTTGGCGTGACGACACGTCGTTACCGGTTTATCCCCGGCATCAGGTCGGTGTCGTGTGTTGCGCGACACTTGGCTAAGCACCCATCTTTCCAATTTATGCATCGTTCCGGAGGGTATGGATTCGAAGAAGGAGAAATTACCATACGTTTCGACCATTGACTTTAATGGGAAGCTTTATGGCACGATTGACTGTTGATATTCCTTCTATATGGGACTAGTTTTTATTCTTGAGTTTCTGCTTCGAGATTTTAAGCGATTGTTTATGCATTTTGCTAGAAAAATATAAATAAATCATCTGTTTTGGAAGCGATTGCCTTTTTAGCCTACTTTCCCGTTAAAAATAAAAGAAAGACGAAAAAAGTATCAAAAGTAGCTTAATGCATCTAAAAAATATCGCCAAGTCCAAAAAAATATCGCCAAGTTAAAAAAATATCGCCAAGTCCAAAAAATATCGCCAAGTTCAAAAAATAAAAAGGTAAAATGAATATCGAAAAATTAAAAATTTGAAAGTAGGGTATTGAGATGGGGAATTTGTGCGTCGGTCGGTCGGTCGGTCGGTCGGTCGTCGGTCGGTCTGTCGGTCTGTCTGTCCCCCCCTAATAACTTTTGAATGAACATTCCGATTTGGACAAACTTTTTTTTGTTGGAAAGATCTCGGCGAGTACAGCTCATTCCCATATTTGATTTTTTGATTTGAACAATTTTTGGTTCAACTTTGAGCCGTTCAAAAAACCGGTCCCGCGATACTAACTTTTTAATGAACAGCCCGATTTGAACAAACTTTTTTTTGTTGGAAAGAACTTTTCAAGGGTACTTCATTCCCGTATTTACATTTCCGATTTGAACAATTTTTCGTTCAACATTGAACCGCTCAATCAAGCTGTCACCCCTAATAACTTTTGAATGAACAGTCCGATTTAAACAAACTTTTTATTGTTTGAAGCATCTCGGCAAGGATACTTTATTACCGTATTTAAATTTTCAATTTGAACACTTTTGGTTCAACATTGAACCGTTTAAGCAACCTTTCTCCACCTAATAACTTTTGAGTGAACCGTCCGAATGGAATAAATTTTTTTTTGTTCGAAAGATCTCAGCGAGTGCAGCTCATTCCTATATTTGATTTTTTGATTTCGACAATTTTTGGTTCAACTTTGAACCGTTCAAACAACCGGTCCCGCGATGCTAACTTTTGAGTGAACAATCCGATTTGAACAAACTTTTTTTTGTTCGAAAGATCTTTTCAAGGATACTTCATTCCCGTATCTACATTTTCGATTTGAACAATTTTTCGTTCAACATTGAACCGCTCAATCAAGCTGTCACCCCTAATATCTTTTGAGTGAACAGTCCGATTTAAAAAAACTTTTTTTTGTTCGAAGGATCTCAGCAAGGATACTTCATTACCGTATTAAAATTTTCAATTTGAACACTTTTTCGTTCAACATTGAACCGTTCAAGCAACCTTTCCCCACCTAATAACTTTTGAGTGAACCATCCGAATGGAATAAACTTTTTTTTGTTTGAAAGATCTCGGAGAGGCTTTCCCATGCATTCCCATATTTCGCTTTTTGATTTGAACCATTTTTCGTTCAATATTGAACCGTTCAGAAAAAAAAATTAACATTAGCGTCTACGGGGAATTTAAGTTGAATGTTGATCCTGAACTTAAAGTCGGATTTCCTTCAAACTAACTTTGTAAGAAAATGGTTTTGATAAATAATGTTTGTAACGTACTTTTCTGAGTAATCTTCTATGAGGACTCTGATTCCGACTCCGACTCCGC